>JAXCGZ010007574.1:7500-22500 GCA_037179515.1 Halocaridina rubra
CAGTGCAAACGCCCCAAAGGCAGGATGGCCCATTTTGTCAATTTGAGGGATAAAAACTAAATACAATAAATATGATATTACGTTAACATGTAAGCAGAATGCTATTTTGTTTTCATAATTAGATATATTTTATCACCTTACATTAACATATTTTGGTGCTACATAAGGAGGCAATAGAGTATATCTACCTTTGAAAAGAGGATGTATATACTGTTGGATAGAAAATTGTAAAGCAAATTAGGGTTTAACCTCCGGAGACGTGGGTCCCTAGTTAAGAATTGTGATGTGGCATCTTGCTGTCGGCCGTTGTGCAGTCTTTGAAGCTTTGATTTCACATTATGGGTTAAGTAAGTCATGGATCGAAGCCTTGTTTTGAATTGTGGGCATATATTGTTAACAAGTGATCATTACTTGGTAGATGTTTGAATTTCCATTGGTGTAATCATTATGGGCGTTGAGGTGGTAGGATTTGGGAGACCACTGCTTCCACATCAGTCTATACCACGTCCTCAACATAATGAAGTGAAATGTTCACTATTTTAATTTACCATGGGCTGAGGCTGCCTCGCACTTGAGTTCTTTAGTCGGGCGAGCCAGTCTGTAATCCAAAAAATGGCAAATGCTTCCATCGCATTCACTGCTCATAATTTATGTAAATGATAGATTATCTGAATTTTTCGAAGTTCATCTAAATGCCATTCCATTTTGTAGAAGAAGAAAAAGAATAAGACGAAAAAGAAAAAGAAGAAAAAAAGAATATTAAGAAATATTTTGAAGAAATATTTAAAAGACTATTATTCTCTGACTAACTTACATAAAATGACTGAGTTTTCACTTCGAAATATGATTCGTTGGCTCACTCACCACTGACATAGTTGCCTTTTGGGTGGTCGTCCAATCTGTCATCGACACTCAGAAAACTCTCACCATATGCTTATCCTTGTTAAGAGGTTTATTCTTGTGATGGAGATAGATTGATGCTTCTGTCTGTGAAGTAATGACTCTAAAATATGGTATTTCGTTCATACAGGTTACGTGAGACAGATTTTGCCTACGAGAATACTTAAGATTTTAGCAACAGTATGTCATGCTAATAAATATGTGGTGCTTTCATGAATGGAAAATAGTAAACAGGAAAAGGAATTTTTATTCTGTTTGTCGATAAAAGAACAACTTTCTAAAACGTTGCAATGTATTCATAAAGGTCCTGTAAGTATGATTTTGACTAAGGGAAAATGTAAACCACAATGAATGATTCATTTTTTGGAGTAATATATTCATGAAAGTTCATGTAATAAAATAAACAAACAAACAAACAAAAATTTATTTCCATTTTTGTACAATGGCTATTCTTATGCAATTTAAGAGTAACTTATAAGTAGACATGTAAGAGGTCTTACTCATATGTTAAATAAAAAAAATAAAAACATTATTTCTCCATTATTTCTTCCAACCACAATATATAAGGGCTAATGATAGTACGTTTAATTAATAAGTTTATGAAACTCATATAACACTGAAAAGGTACTTTTCTATTCTCAGTTAAATGAACAGACTATAAAAGCATCATGATTCCAATCACACAATGTAAGGTTGAATTTAAACAAGGATTTTTACATTGGTTTCAGTGGACAAGCATGATAAGACTTACAGCCTCCAACTACAACATGAAGGAATTTGAATTTCAGTGTTATGTGCTCTGCTTGTTTTCGTAAGGGCACATAACAGATAAATTCTCTCTTTTTGTCACGTGTTTAAGTACATGTGTGACCCTTGCTTTCTTTAGTACTCACGATCTGGAGCAAATTATCAAACATCCTACTCGCGTACCCGATTGACACAAACATGCAGCCAACACACTCGACCTATTTCTTTCTTCAATTCCTTCAAACTACATATTCTGTGCTTTCCCCTCTTGGTAAATCTGACTACTCTGTGATCTCAATCTCTCCCTTTTATGCTCCCCCTCCATCAATCCCTCCTACCCAGTGCAGCCTTTTGCACTTTAAGTGTACCCAACATGAACATTTGCGCAACTTCCTCTTTGATTGCCTATAGGATGGCTATTGCTTTCGGTCCCGCATCCTTGATCAAGTAGCCCTAAAAGGGGAATGGATGGGTACAACCCCTCCTCTATGAACACTTTTCCTCCTCTTAATCCTTGGTTTGACCATGCCTGCTCAATGGCTATTCAGACCGGGGATCAGGCACAATGGTCGTACCAAGCCTCTCTTTCTGATTTAGCTCACTCTGCTTTTATAGTAGCTATAAAAGTATGTAAAAGCTTCCTTTATAAGAAGGAAAGTTGATGACCTTTTACTCCTCTCGCACTGGCAAATGTTTCTGGACCTTGGCCAAAAACCTCTCCAAAAAGTAACTCAAGCTTTCCCCCCTTCATTCGTTCTGATGGTTCTATAGCTTGCTTTCCCACTGAAAAAGCCTCTCTCTTTGGCTCTCATTTTTCTGCCAACTCTTCTGTAAACGATTCCAGAGTGCCTCTCTCTTAATCTTTACCCCTCTCCAACCCTATGCCTTTCTTTATCCTTTCTTCATGCAAAGTTCAGAAGTTCTTCACTCACCATAGATGAACAAGGCATCCAGAGCCTATGGTACTCCTGCAAGGTTCCTTAAGTAGTTTGCAGATGAAATGAAGCCCTTGCTTTGCCGTCTTTTTTGCCTCATTCTCTCAACCAGTATATATCCTTCATCTTGGAAGCTTTCTCTAGTGCAACCAGTTCCTAAGACGGGTGAATGCTTTATTCCTTCAAACTACCGAGCTATTGCCTTAACTTCTTCAATCGGTAAAGTTTTAAAAACTTTGCTCAATGATCACTTTTTGAAATGTCTTGAATCTAACTCACTTATTTCCGATCAGCAGTACGGCTTCCACAAGGCATGATCAACTGGTGACCTAATGTCCTATCTTACTCATGTATGGTCATCTTCTCAGAGGAACTATGGGGAATCCTTTGTCGTCTCCTTTGATATATCTAAGGCAGTTGACAGAGTCTGGCACAAGGTTTCGTTGGCCAAACTCCCTACCTATAGCTTTACCCCTTCTCTCTGTTCTCTGATTTCCAGTTTTCTTTCTGATCGTTTTATGTCTGTAGTTGTTGATGATGGAACATCTAACCCATTCCCTGTTACCAGTGGAGTTCCGCAGGGCTCTGTTCTTTCACCTACTCTGTTCCTTCTCTTCATCAATGACCTTCTACAATTCCCATCTTCCTGTCTTCTTCACGCAATTGTCTACAATTCTACCCTTCATTTTTCCTCTGCCTTTTCTTCACAATCTTCATCTGCTACTTGTAATCAGTCTGGTATCACTTTTTCTTCTATTCTCAACTCCGATTTGCAGAGGGTATCTGAGTGGAGCAACCAAGATTTAGTTAAAGCTAATGCCTCCAAGACATACTTTCTGGCTATCTCTTAATCTTCTTCTCCTCCTGACAACCCCATTGTCTTCAAAAGTACCGAAATTTACCCTCTTAATTCTATCAACATATTACGAATCAATATAGCCTCTAACTTGTCTTGGAGGAATCACATAATCCAAATTTCTAAATATGCATTCAAAAAATTGGGAGTTCTGTTTCGTTTTCGTTATTATTTTAACTCTTTACTGTTACTTAAAATTCAAAAAGATATTTTCAAACCCTTCTTAGAATGCTGCTCACACATCTAGAGTGCTTCTTCTTATACTTATCTCCTTGATAGCAGAGAATCTAAGGCACTCAGACACATTAATGACCCTGCTCTTACTTCTAATCTGGGTTCCTTTTCCTCTTCGCTGTAAGTTATCATCCCTTTCTCTTTTCAATCGCTACTACTTTCATCGCTGCTTTGATGAGTTGGTGAGTTGCATCCCTCCCCCACGGTCGAGGTTGCATAACACTTACCAAGCGGCCTCCTCTCACAGGTACTGTTTGGAGATTTGTAGCTCGCGGAATAGTTGGTGCAGCGACTGTTTCTTTCCATCTACCTCCAGACTCTGGATTGTTTTTTCCTCCTTCTGTCTTTCCTAACTTTTATAACCTATCCTCCTTCAAAAAGCAAAACTATCATCATCTTAGGGCCTAATCCTGCCATATCTCTAGGTTCTCAGTATATATATATATATATATATATATATATATATATATATATATATATATATATATATATATATATATATTTATATATATATATATATCTATATATATATATATATATATATATATATATATATATATATATATATATATATATATATATATATATATATATAAAACTATATATATATATATATATATATATATATATATATATATATATATATATATATATATATATATATATATATATATATATATATATATATATATATATATATATATATATATATATATATATATATATATATATATATATATATATGTATATATATATATATATGTATATATATATATATATATATATATATATATATATATATATATATATATATATATATATATATATATATATATATATATATATATATATACCTTGGCTGTTTCCCCCTTTAATTGGGGGGTAGCCGACATCAAAAAGAAAAAACAATAAGGGGATTACTTTGCTCTATGGGCAATGACGAGGGAGCTAGCGACCATTCAGATGGCACTCCTAGAGTGCCACAGTCCATCCTCCCGGCTCTTCCACAACCTGTGTCGCTTCAAAACTGTCAACTCCCCTACTGCCCCTACCACAGGGCTACCTCTGTAAGATGCAGCCCCGTGGTAACAGCAGATGCCCATCAGAGCTGCGTCACAATCACTCGCCACTCATTTCTATTCATAGCACACTTGCTTGCTTCCCACACATCCATCCTCCTATCATTCAGGGCTCCCATTACTCCATCCATCCACCCAAACCTAGGCCTCTCTCTAGCATTTCTCCCATCAACTCTCGCATGCATCACCTTTTTCAGCAGTCTTTCATCATCCATCCTCTCCACATGGCCAAACCATCTCAGAACATTCATATCTACTCTGGCTTCAGTTTCTCTCCTCACACCCGTTCTTGCTCTCACCACTTCATTCCTAACCCTATTCAACGGAGATACACCAGTCATACTCCTCAGGCATTTCATACTCAGACACATTTAGTTTCCATCTCTCACTTACTTTCATAATCCATAACTCTGATCCATACATCAAAGTTGGCACAACCACTTTCTCATACAAAACTTTCCTAACATTCATTTCCAACCCTCTATTCTTCATCACTCCATTCAATGCACCCAACACTTTGCATCCTTCATTCACTCTGTGACACATCTGCTTCCACCCCACCATTTGCAACTATGACCGAGCCTAAATACTTAAACTGATCAACTTCCTCAAGTGTCTCTCCATTCAACATAATATTCAATCCAGCACCATCCTCATTTCTTGTACACCTCATAACCTTACTCTTTCCCACATTCCCTCGCAACTTCCTTCTCCAACACACCATTCCAAATTCTTACACTAACTGACACAGATTCTCCTCTGAATCTGCCACCACCACAGTATCATCTGCAAACAGCAACTGATTCAGCTCCCATTCGTTATCATCCCCATCTACCATTCTCAAACCTCGACCACACACTCGCTCATTCACCTCTCTTACGACTCCATCAATATACTAATTGAACAGCCATGGTGACATCACACATCCCTGTCTCAGTCCCACAATCACTGGAAACCACTCACTCACTTCATTCCCTACCCTAACACAAGCTCTACTGCCCTCATACAAACTCTTCACTGAATGCAACAATTTACCATTAACTCCATATAATCTCAAAATATTCCACATTGCTTCTCTATCAGCTATATCATACGCTTTCTCCAGGTCCAAAAATGCAAAATACACATCCTTACCCTTTGCTAAATATTTCTCACATAACTGCCTAACTATAAAAATCTGATCTATTCAACCTCTACCTCTCCTAAAACCACTCTGCACTTCTGCGATCACATTTTCTGTCTTATCCCTAATCCTATTAACCAGTATCCTACCATACACTTTTCCTACCACACTCAACAAACTAATACCCCTAAAATTACTGCATTCATACACATCTCCTTTACCTTTGCATAGGGGCACTATACAAGCAATCACCCATTCCACTGGCACCAATGACAACATAAAGCATATATTAAACACTCTCACTAACCATTCCAATGCAGTCACATCCCCTTCTTTCAACATCTCGGCTTTCACACATCCATACCAGGTGCTTTACCTGCTTTCGCTTCATACAATGCCCTTTTCACCTCCTCTCTTGTAATCTCTCTCTCATTTTCATCTCCCATTACTGGCACTTGAACACTTCCCACTGCCACTATAGCTGCCTCTCTACCTTCCTCAACATTCAGTAAGCACTCAAAATATTCTGCTCATCTTTTCCTTGCATCATTCACTCATAACATCTGTCCATTCACATCTTTCACTGTCTCTTCCATCCTCGATACACCCTTCCTCACTCTCTGCACTTCTTTCCAAAACTTCTTTTTATTCTCCTCATATGACATACTAAAATCCTGTCCCCACCTGACATTTGGCAACCTCTTATCTTCCTCTACATTCCGCTTGGATTCCACATTTTTCTCCCTATATCTTTCATACTTCTCCCTACATTTACACTGCAGCCATTCCTCAAAAGCCCTCTTTTTTTTCTTCCACCTTCATTTTCACCCTTTCATTCCACCATTCGCTGCCCCTCCTCTAGCCACCTCCAACAAATCTCTTTCCACACACATCACTTGCATGTCCCAAAAAACATTCTTTCATCAACCCCCATTCCTCCTCTAACTCCCCAACTTTTCTTTCTTTCACCCTTTCATATGCCACTTTCAACCTGTCCTGATATTCCTGTCTCTTCTCTGGCTTTTCCAACTCTTCCACCTTCACCATTTCCCTTCTACATCCCCCCACTCTATTTCCCCACTCTTTTTCTACTACCACTTTTGCTGCTACCAAAAAATGATCAGACATCCCAGCAGCCACACCCCTAAATGCATGCACATCTTTCACTCTACCAATCATGCTCTTTCCTACCAACACATAATCCATCAATGCTCTTTCTTTCACTCTTCCATTTGCCACTCTCATCCATGTATACTTATCTATTAACTTCTTCTTGAAGAAACTATTACCTATCACTAACTTTTGCTCCACACACATATATAGCAGTCTCTCGCCACTCTCATTCCCACCTGGTACCCCATACTTTCCTACAACACCTTCTACCTCTCCATCACCCACTCTGGCATTCAAGTCACCCAACACAACTACATGGTTCCTTCTACTCAGATCATCCACACACCTAGTTAAGTCTTTCCAGAATTCATCCCGCTCTTCCTCACTTCTCTCACATCCTGGCCCATACGCACTAACAAAAGCCCAACATTCCCATCCTATCCTAGCCCTCACCCACATCAGCCTAGATGACACTTCTTTGCATTCCACTACCTTATTTACCATCCATTCACTCAGCAATAATGCCACACCTTCTCTCGCTCTCCCCCTTTCAACTTCAGATACCCTACCTGTCACATCATCAAATGCCACTTCTCCTTTTCCTTTCATCTTCGTCTCACACAATGCCAATACATCCATCCTCTTCCTACCAAACATATATCCAATTTCACATCTTTTGCTCTCTATTGTACTGCAACCACGAACAGTTAGACACCCCAAAGCCAGAGTTTGGGGAGAAGTTATTCTCCCCTCTACTCCCCTTCTTCTTTGACATCTCGCAGGAAGTTAATGCAAGGAGGGGATTCCTAGTCCCCTCATCCCGTCCACTTTTAGTCGCCTCTTACGACACGAAGGGAATATATATATATATATATATATATATATATATATATATATATATATATATATATATATATATATATATATATACATATATACATAAATATATATATATATATATATATATATATATATATATATATATATATATATATATATATATATATATATATGTATATATATATATATATATATATATATATATATATATATATATATATATATATATATATATATATATATATATATATATATATATATATATATATACATATATACATAAATATATATATATATATATATATATATATATATATATATATATATATATATATATATATATATATATATATATATATATATATATATATACATATATATATATATATATATATATATATATATATATATATATATATATATATATATATATATATATATATATATATATATATATATATATATATATATATATATATATATTTATATATATATATATATATATATATATATATATATGAATTATTATTATTATTTTTTTTTTTTTACCCCGACCGGGACTCGAACCTATGACTTATGATTATTAAGTCAAGGCGCTACCACTACACCACAGAAGGTTAAAAGGAATCCAACCTTATAGCTTATATCTGCTATACTTAGGAATGAATGCATTCTAACTGAATGCCACTATGTTCATATTACAGATTCCCCAACCTCACTCGTGACTTCATTATAGCATTTAATTCAAGTCCCAATCTCATTCGGGCCATGAAATAACCAAGCAAGCACATTACATATGTGAAAACATGAATAATTTTTTTTTTTGCCCAGACCGGGACTCGAACCTATGACTTATGATTATTAAGTCAAGGCGCTACCACTACACCACAGAAGGTTAAAAGAAATCCAACCTTATAGCTTATATCTGCTATACTTAGGAATGAACGCATTCTAACTGAATGCCACTATGTTCATATTACAGATTCCCCAACCTCACTCGTGACTTCATTATAGCATTTAATTCAAGTCCCAATCTCATTCGGGCCATGAAATAACCAAGCAAGCACATTACATATGTGAAAGCATGAATAATTTTTTTTTTACCCCGATCGGAACTCGAACCTATGACTTATGATTATTAAGTCAAGGCGCTACCACTAAAAAACAGAAGGTTAAAAGGAATCCAACCTTTTAGCTTATATCTGCTATTCTTAGGAATGAACACATTCTAACTGAATGCCACTATGTTCATATTACAGATTCCCCGACCTCACTCGTGACTTCATTATAGCATTTAATTCAAGTCCCAATCTCATTCGGGCCATGAAATAACCAAGCAAGCACATTACATATGTGAAAACATGAATAATTTTTTTTTATCCCGACCGGGACTCGAACCTATGACTTATGATTATTAAGTCAAGGCGCTACCACTACACCAGAGAAAGTTAAAAGCAATCCAACGTTATAGCTTATATCTGCTATGCTTAGGAATGAACGCATTCTAACTGAATGCCACTATGTTCATATTACAGATTCCCCAACCTCACTTGTGGCTTCATTATAGCATTTAATTCAAGTCCCAATCTCATTCGGGCCATGAAATAACCAAGCAAGCACATTACATATGTGAAAATATGAATTTTTTTTTTTTTTTTTTACCCCGACCGGGACTCGAACCTATGATTTATGATTATTAAGTCAAGGCGCTACCACTACACCACAGAAGGTTAGAAGGAATCCAACCTTATAGCTTATATCTGCTATACTTAGGAATGAACGCATTCTAACTGAATGCCACTATGTTCATATTACAGATTCCCCAACCTCACTCGTGACTTTATTATAGCATTTAATTCAAGCCCCAATCTCATTCGGGCCATGAAATAACCAAGCAAGCACAATACATATGTGAAAACATGAATAATTTTTTTTTTTACCCCGACCGGGACTCGAACCTATGACTTATGATTACTAAGTCAAAGCGCTACCACTACACCACAGAAGGATAAAAAGAATCCAACCTTATAGCTTATATCTGCTATACTTAGGAATGAACGCATTCTAACTGAATGCCACTATGTTCATATTACAGATTCCCCAACCTCACTCGTGACTTCATTATAGCATTTAATTCAAGTCCCAATCTCATTCGGGCTATGAAATAACCAAGCAAACACATTACATATGTGAACACATGAATAATTTTTTTTACCCCGACGGTGACTCGAACCTATGACTTATGATTATTAAGTCAAGGCGCTACCACTACACTTAATAATCATAAGTCATAGGTTCGAGTCCCAGTCGGGGTAAAGAATAAAAAAAAATTATTCATGTTTTCACATATGTAATGTGCTTGCTTGGTTATTTCATGGCCCGAATGAGATTGGGACTTGAATTAAATGCTATAATGAAGTCACGAGTGAGGTTCGGAAATCTGTAATATGAACATAGTGGCATTCAGATAGAATGCGTTCATTCCTAAGTATAGCAGATATAAGCTATAAGGTTGGATTCCTTTTAACCTTCTGTGGTGTAGTGGTAGCGCCTTGACTTAATAATCGTAAGTCATAGGTTCGAGTCCCGGTCGGGGTAAAAAAAAATTATTCATGTTTTCACATATGTAATGTGCTTGCTTGGTTATTTCATGGCCCGAATGAGATTGGGACTTGAATTAAATGCTATAATGAAGTCACGAGTGAGGTTGGGGAATCTGTAATATGAACATAGTGGCATTCAGTTAGAATGCGTTCATTCCTAAGTATAGCAGATATAAGCTATAAGGTTGGATTCCTTTTAACCTTCTGTGGGGTAGCGCCTTGACTTAATAATCATAAGTCATTGGTTCAAGTCCCGGTCGGGGTAAAAAAAAATTATTCATGTTTTCACATATGTAATGTGCTTGCTTGGTTATTTCATGGCCCGAAAGAGATTGGGACTTGAATTAAATGCTATAATGAAGTCACGAGTGAGGTTGGGGAATCTTTAATATGAACATAGTGGCATTCAGTTAGAATGCGTTCATTCCTAAGTATAGCAGATATAAGCTATAAGGTTGGATTCCTTTTAACCTTCTGTGGTGTAGTGGTAGCGCCTTAACTTAATAATCATAAGTCATAGGTTCGAGTCCCGGTCGGGGTAAAAAAAAATTATTCATGTTTTCACATATATAATGAGCTTGCTTGGTTATTTCATGGCCCGAATGAGATTGGGACTTGAATTAAATGCTATAATGAAGTCACGAGTGAGGTTGGGGAATCTGTAATATGAACATAGTGGCATTCAGTTAGAATGCGTTCATTCCTAAGTATAGCAGATATAAGCTATAAGGTTGGATTCCTTCTAACCTTCCGTGGTGTAGTGGTAGCGCCTTGATTTAATAATCATAAGTCATAGGTTCGAGCCCCGGTTGGGGTAAAAAAAAATTATTCATGTTTTCACATATGTAATGTGCTTGCTTGGTTATTTCATGGCCCGAATGAGATTGGGACTTGAATTAAATGCTATAATGAAGTCACGAGTGAGGTTGGGGAATCTGTAATATGAACATAGTGGCATTCAGTTAGAATGCGTTCATTCCTAAGTATAGCAGATATAAGCTATAAGGTTGGATTCCTTTTAACCTTCTGTGGTGTAGTGGTAGCGCCTTGACTTAATAATCATAAGTCATAGGTTCGAGTCCCGGTCGGGGTAAAAAAAAAAATTATTCATGTTTTCACATATGTAATGTGCTTGCTTGGTTATTTCATGGCCCGAATGAGATTGGGACTTGAATTAAATGCTATAATGAAGTCACGAGTGAGGTTGGGGAATCTGTAATATGAACATAGTGGTATTCAGTTTGAATGCGTTCATTCCTAAATATAGCAGATATAAGCTATAAGGTTGGATTCCTTTTAACCTTCTGTGGTGTAGTGGTAGCGCCTTGACTTAATAATCATAAGTCATAGGTTCGAGTCCGGGTCGGGGTAAAAAAAAAAAAAAAAAAAAATCATGTTTTCTCATATGTAATGTGCTTGCTTGGTTATTTCATGGCCCGAATGAGATTTGGACTTGAATTATATGCTATAATGAAGTCACGAGTGAGGTTGGGGAATCTGTAATATGAACAAAGTGGCATTCTGTTAGAATGAGTTCATTCCTAAGTATAGCAGATATAAGCTATAAGGTTGGATTCCTTTTAACCTTCTGTGGTGTAGTGGTAGCGCCTTGACTTAATAATCATAAGTCATAGGTTCGAGCCCCGGTCGGGGTAAAAAAAAAATTATTCATGTTTTCACATATGTAATGTGCTTGCTTGGTTATTTCATGGCCCGAATGAGATTGGGCCTTGAATTA
The DNA here is from genome assembly GCA_037179515.1 of Halocaridina rubra. Taxonomy (NCBI): domain Eukaryota; kingdom Metazoa; phylum Arthropoda; class Malacostraca; order Decapoda; family Atyidae; genus Halocaridina; species Halocaridina rubra. The sequence goes on from JAXCGZ010007574.1 coordinate 19,669, forward strand.
AATGCTATAATAAAGTCATGAGTGAGGTTGGGGAAGCTGTAATATGAACATAGTGGCATTCAGTTAGAATGCGTTCATTCCTAAGTATAGCAGATATAAGCTAAAAGGTTGGATTCCTTTTAACCTTCTGTGGTGTAGTGGTAGCGCCTTGACTTAATAATCATTAGTTATTGGTTCGAGTCCCGGTCGGGGTAAAGAAAAAAAAAATTATTCATGTTTTCACATATGTAGTGTGCTTGCTTGGTTTTATATATATTATATATATATATATATATATATATATATATATATATATATGTATATATATATATATATATATATATATATATATATATATATATATATATATATATATATATATATATATATATATATATATATATATATATATATATATCATATATACATATATACATATATATATATATATATATATATATATATATATATATATATATATATATATATATATATATATATATATATATATATATATATACATATATACATATATACATATATATATATATATATATATATATATATATATATATATATATATATATATATATATATATATATATATATATATATATATATATTTATATTATATATATATATATATATATATATATATATATATATATATATATATATATATATATATATATATATATATATATATATAAATATATATATATATATATATATATATATATATATATATATATATATATATATATATATATATATATATATATATATATATATATATATATATATATATATATATATATATATATATATATATATATATATATATATATATATATATATATACATACATATATATATATATATATATATATATATATATATATATATATATATATATATATATATATATATATATATATATACATATGTATATATATATATATATATATATATATATATATATATATATATATATATATATATATATATATATATATATATATATATATATATATATATATATATATATATATATATATATATATATATATATATATATATATATATATATATATATATATATATATATATATATATATATATATATATATATATATAGAAGGGAAATAGTGAAGGTGGAAGAGTTGAAAAAGCCAGAGAAGAGACAGGAATATCAGGACAGGTTGAGAGTGGCATATGATAGGGTGAAAGAAAGAGAAGTTGGGGAGTTAGGGGAGGAATGGGGGTTGATGAAAGAATGTTTTGTGGGACATGCAAGTGATGTGTGTGGAAATAGGTTTCTTGGAGGCGGCATGAAGAGGGGCAGCGAGTGGTGGAATGAAGGGGTGAAAATGAAGGTGGAAGAAAAAAAGAGGGCTTTTGAGGAATGGCTGCAGTGTAAAAGTAGGGAGAAGTATGAAAGATATAGGGAGAAAAATGTGGAATCCAAGCGGAAGGTAGAGGAAGAGAAGAGGTTGGCAAATGTTATGTGGGGACAGGATTTTAGTAGATCATATGAGGAGAATAAAATGAAGTTTTGGAAAGAAGTGAAGAGAGAAAGGAAGGGTGGATCGAGTATGGAAGAGGAAGTGAAAGATGTGAATGGACAGATGTTAAGAGGGAACGATGCAAGGAAAAGATGGGCAGAATATTTTGAGTGCTTGTTGAATGTTGAGGAAGATAGAAAGGCAGCTATAGTGGCAGTGGGATGGGTCAAGGGCCAGTAATGGGAGATGAAAATGAGAGAGAGATTACAAGAGAGGAGGTGAAAAGGGCATTTTATGAAGCGAAAGCAGGTAAAGCACCAGGAATGGATGGTGTGAGAGCGGAGATGTTGAAAGAAGGGGGTATGACTGCATTGAAATGGTTTGTGAGAGTGTTTAATATATGCTTTATGTTGTCATTGGTGCCAGTGGAATGGGTGATTGCCTGTATAGTGCCCCTATACAAAGGTAAGGGAGATATGTATGAATGCAGTAATTTTAGGGGTATAAGTTTGTTGAGTGTGGTAGGAAAAGTGTATGGTAGGATACTGATTAATAGGATTAGGGATAAGATAGAATATGTGATCGCGGAAGTGCAGAGTGGTTTTAGGAAAGGTAGAGGTTGTATAGATCAGATTTTTATAGTTAGTCAGTTATGTGAGAAATATTTAGCAAAGGGTAAGGATGTGTATTTTGCATTTTTGGATCTGGAGAAAGCATCTGATAGAGTTTATAGAGAGGCTATGTGAAATGTTTTGAGATTATATGGAATCAATGATAAATTGTTGCATGCAGTGAAGAGTTTGTATGAGGGCAGTAGAGCTTGTGTTAGGGTAGGGAATGAAGTGAGTGAGTGGTTTCCAGTGAGTGTGGGACTGAGACAGGGATGTGTGATGTCACCATGGCTGTTCAATTTGTACATTGATGGAGTTGTAAGAGGTGAATGAACGAGTGCGTGGTTGAGGTTTGAAAATGGTAGATGGGGATGATAACGAGTGGGAGCTGAGTCAGTCGCTGTTTGCAGATGATACTGTGGTGGTGGCAGATTCAGAGGAAAAGTTGTGTCAGTTAGTGTCAGAATTTGGAATTGTGTGTGAGAGAAGGAAGTTGCAAGTGTATGTGGGAAAGAGTAAGGTTATGAGGTGTACAAGAAATGAGGATGGCGCTGGATTGAATGTTATGTAGAATGGAGAGACACTTGAGGATGTTAATCAGTTTAAGTATTTAGGCTCGGTTATAGCTGCAAATGGTGGAGTGGAAGCAGATGTGTGTCACAGAGTAAATGAAGGATGTAAAGTGTTGGGTGCATTGAAAGGAGTGATGAAGAATAGAGGGTTGGAAATGAATGTTA
>JAXCGZ010007574.1:32500-42500 GCA_037179515.1 Halocaridina rubra
TACCTTTTCCAGCATTTGTCTCTCCACTCCTTAGCTCTTTTACACCCATTATCGAACCATTTCTCTCTGGCATGAATTACACCTACTTTGGTGACAGGTATGCAGCAATCTACTATCTTCCCATATTTCTCACAAAAGATGTCATACATTTCTTGTACAGATTTGTTGTAAAATAAGGTTCTCCAGTCAATAACTGCAAAAAGCTCATTCATTTTGATGTAATCTCCTTTCTGATAGTTCCTCCTCATGTCCTCAGTGCCTCTACTCTCAGGAAGAATGTCTTCAATGATATACTCCATCAACAACACACAGTGGTCACTCTTTCCAATTGGTGGTTCATACTCAATATTTTCAATATCCAACACATTATCTGTGAACACCAGATCAAGTAGTGATGGCTCATCCCCACCCCTGGCTCTTGTTGGTTCCATTGCATGTTGGTGTAGGAAATTCCCTTGTACGCAATCTAGGAATCTTGCCCCAAAGGAGTCCTCACCACTGTGTGGGTCAAGATTTATCCAATCTATCTCTTTATGATTAAAGTCTCCCATAATCAAAATCCTACATTTTTTCTCCCGCGCCATGTTAACAACTGAGTTTATGACTTCAATCGTACCTATATGACTTTCCTCATAAATTTCAAGCCTATTTTGGTTCCTTGGTGGGTTGTATACAACAGTTATTATAATGCTCTCTGACCCAGTATTTATGCGAGCAACAAGAAATTCCCTGAACTCACTTTCTATAGCCAAGTTTATTTCTTCAACTTGAATCCTCTCACTTATGAGCAGTGCTATCCCTCCACCAGTCCTCTCAGATCTTTCGACCCTTAGTATTCTGAAGCCCTTAGGAAAAACTGTGACACTGTTTATGTCCTCACTCAACTTAGTCTCTGTAATTGCTACTATATCTGCCTTACTGTTGTGAATCCTATCTTTTAATTCTACTGCCTTACCAGCTAATCCATCAGCATTTGTGTATAACAATCTTAATGAGGCCCCATCCCCTGATCTTCTGTCATTATCTTCTTTATCTCCCCTTTGTCTGGAAGTATTCCGTAACGAAAATTTTTCTTCTCTTCTTCATTTCTTTCATCATTTAACCTTCTTGCCTCTTGCAACAAGTTTTTGATCTTTCCCATCTCTTCCTGTGTTCTGTATCGTCTAATGAACACTTCTTTGCATTCTTGAAGGTCTTTTAGACTTTTTTTTCTCAACAATATTTCCCTACATGTCTCCCCTCACTCAAAGGTTACTTTTGTTGGTCTCGGCTTTCCTTCCCTCGAATATTTACCTAGTTGGTGTATGTTTACAATATCCTCAGGACCACATACTACTCCAAGCTTTCTTATCAGGTCTACAACGTTAGCTTTATTTTCTTCAAGTCTCCCCTGCCATGTTGGCTCCTGGGATTCACTTATGCCTGAGATTACCACTGTCTTCTCCTTATCAAGTGCCTGTCTGATGAGTGGGTTTGCCCTTTCCATCACAACATCTTTCATTTTTTCGATTACTGTCTCTTTATAGTCAACTGTTTGTATGTTTTCCAGTGCCACCACCTTTACAGCCTCTTTTACTGCCACATTCCCCTTTAGTGCATCAGCAAAGGACGTTTTCATGGCATCATCTTCCATATTCAGCTCCTGGAACTCTTTTCTGAACTGTTCAATGTTTTCCTTAATCTGAACATTCCAAGCAGCAATCTCGTCTCTCTCAGAAGATAGCAGTGAACTAACATCTAATTCCTTTAGGTTGTCATTTAGCTGTTTGTTTTTATCTTCTTGTTTAGAAATTCTAGATTCTAGTTGACTCTTTTCCCCTTCCAGCTTCTTTATTCTTTTTTCTAGTTCCTTTCTCTCCTGCCCTTGTGCTTTATTTGCTTCCTCCAAAGATCTTATTTGTTCTCTGAGTGTTTCATTCTCTTTCATTTCTCCATCCATATTCCGAATTTTATCATCAAGGCTTGTAACCATTTCCTCTAACTTCTTGATTCTCTGTTTAAGTCCTCTGATGACTACCCCTTCTCCCGACCCATGGTTGGGAGAGGTTTGGGACAGAGATGGCTTCATTTTTATGTTCTCCCTCTCACAGAATATAGAAAGAAGACGAGAAAGAGGAAAAAAAAAAGAAAAGAGAAAAACTTCTAATTTACCTTCACACAGAATTTTTATATCTCCATATAAGTGCTATTTAGTGACTCAGTTTGTCTCCTTTCTGGTAACACACATCTTAACTTAAAAACTTGACCATGGTAATTTAAGTATAAAAAGAAAAAGAAAAACAAAAGTCAAACCTGAAGGAAAATTCGAATTTGTGTTCGAGGTGGCACCCACCTGTTTCTGTTATATATTCTTCCTAACTGATAAACTGACTTGCTAACCAAGATATGTTATCACGGGATTTAGACTTTACATTTAACTCAATATACATACAAAATAACAAAATAGCAAACGAGAAAGCTAAAAGAAAAGCAAAAAAAATGAAGAAAATAGGACTGCTGTACTACTTGGCAACTTAACTCAGTACTGTTGACAGGTGGGTATTTGGTAATTTTTTTTTTCTTTTATTATTCAATTTTTTCGTGTATCAAACTAACTAACTAGTTAATATAAATGGGAAGGATACTGTTTTTAACAATATATAGAACCACAGGATCAGGTAAAACGACTTAAGAGCTTTCCCCAGTTTACACAAAAAATTAGGTAATGTGGTGTGAGGCTCCACGTCTGGCAACTCTTCTAGATTTCCCTCAAGGCAGAAACTGGACGGCAGCTTCTCTCTCTTCCTCACGAAAAAGTTCTCAATTTTTTTCCTTTAATATGAACAGTCTCGTCTTACAACAAATATTAGTTTTTGTACTTACAATACTCTGCAGGATTTCAGATTTATGGAAATTATGGTAAAGTTTTCCACTAAGCACTTTAGTCACTCGAAGCAGTTTAAAATTTAAGAGGAGCAATTCCGTGTGTCACTGAACTCGCGGTGTGTGTGTGTGCGTGGGTGTGTGTGTGTGAGAGAGTAAGCATATATATATATATATATATATATATATATATATATATATATATATATATATATATATATATATATATATATATATATATATATATATATATATATATATATATATATATATATATATATATATATATATATATATATATATATATATATATATATATATATATATATATATATATATATATATATATATATATATATATATATATATATATATATATATATATATACATATAAGCACATTGCCATATGTGAAAACATGAATCACTTTTACTCCAACCGGGACTTGAACCTAGGACACATATTTACTGTACCCAAGCACTACCAGCTACACCACAGAAAGTCTTAAGAGGGAAACAGACCTTATAGCTTTTATCTGCTATACTAGGAATGAACGCATTCTATCTGAATGCCATTCTGTTCATATAGCTCCCTCAGCCTCGCTCGTGGCTTTGCTTTTGCATTTAATTCAACTCTCAATCTCATCTAGGACCAACAATAATCAAATAAGTATATGGTATTGTTCTTATTTGATTATTGTTGGTCCCGAATGAGATTGGGAGTTGAATTAAATGCGAAAATGAAGCCATGAGTGTGGTTGGGGAAAACTGTTTTAAGAACAGAGTGGCTTTCAGATAGAATGCGTTCATTTCTAGTACAGCAGATAAAAGCTATAAGGTCTGTTTACCATTATAGACCTTCGGTGGTGTAGTTGATTACTCCTTGGCACACTAATTATGTTTACTAGGTTGAAGTTCCGGTCGGGGTAAATATGATTCATATTTTCACATATCGTAATGTACTTATTTGATTATTGTTGGTCCCGAATGAGATTGGGAGTTGAATTAAATGCAAAAACGAAGCCACGAGTGAGGTTGGGGGAAATTGTTATTTGAATAGATTGTATTCAGTTAGAATGCATTCATTCCTAGTATAGCAGATAAAAGCTATAAGGTCTGTTTCCCTTTTAAGACCTTCTGTGGTGTAGTTGGTATTGCCTTGGCGCAGTAATTATGTGTCCTAGGTTCAAACTCTGGTCGGGGTATATATGATTCATGTTTTCACATATAGTAATGTCTTATTTGATTATTGTTGGTCTCGAATGATATTGGGAGTTGAATTAAATGCGAAAATGAAACCACGAGTGAGGCTGGGGGAAACTGTAATATGGACAGAGTCGAATTCAGATAGAATGCGTTCATTCCTAGTATAGCAGATAAGAGCTATACGGTCTGTTTCCCTTTTAAGACCTTCGGTGTTGTAGTTGGTAGCACCTTGGCACAATAATTATGTGTCCTAGGTTCAAGTCCCTGTCGGGATAAAAATGATTCATGTTTTCACATATGGTAATGTGCTATTTTATTATGTTGGCCCCAAATGAGATTGGGAGTTAAATTAAATGCAAAAACAAAGCCACGAGTGAGATTGGGGGAACTGTAATATTAACCCAATGGCATTCAGATAGAATGCATTCATTCCTAGTATGGCAGATAAAAGCTATAAGGTCTGTTTCCCTTTTAAGACTTTCTGTGGTGTAGTTGGTAGTGCCTTAGCACTGCATTCTGTGAAAAGCAAAACATTAAAATGAAACCATCTCTGTCCCTAAACACCCATCCAATGGACTGGCGAGGGGTTATAGAAGATCTCTGGGGGTTGTAGAAGGGCTAGTAGCTCTTAAAAGCCTGAAACAAAAAGCCAAGGGCCTTGAGACTTTTGCAATTTACCTGGAAAATAAAATTCTGAATGTGGACAAAGATATGAAAGAGAATGAAATACTTTGAGAAGTAATAAGAACTTTGGAGGTAGCAAATAAGGCACAAGGACAAGAGAGAAAAGAACAACAAAAACGGATGCAGTAGCTTGAAGCAGAAAAGAGTTAACTAGAAAATAGAATTTCTAAACAAGAAGATAACGAAAAATAGTTGAATGGCAACCTGAATGAATACAGAACATGATGCCATGAAAACTTTCTTTGCAGATACAGTAAAGGGGAAGGTGGCAGTAAAAGAGATTGTGAGAGTGGTGGCACTGGAAAATGTACAAACCCACATGCTGAAGTTCTCTATATTGGAGACTTCAATGTTCACCACAGTGAGTGGCTTAATTTATTCTTACACTGATGTGGGAGAAAGAGAGGCCCTTGATTTCTATATTACTCACGATCTGGAGCAAATTATCAAACACCTTACTCTCTTTCCTGATCGACACGAACATGCAGCCAACACTCGAACTATTTCTTACTTCTAACCCTTCAAACTATTCTTATTCTGTGTTTTCCCTCTTGGCATATCTGACCACTTTGTGATTTCAATCTCTTCCATTTTTGCTCCCCCTCCACCAGTTCTTCTTGCTCATTGCCGCCTTTGGCGCTTTGAGCATACCCAACATGAAGATTTGCATAAATTCCTCTTTGACTTCTCATGGGATGACTACTGCTTTCGGTCCCGTAACCCTGATCAGGTAGGTCTAAAAGTTGCCGAGATCATAACCTCGGGAATGGAGGAGTACATTTCCTCCTCTACGAAAAGTTTTTTACCCCTAAACCTTGGTTTGAATATGCCTGCTTCATGGCTATTCAAGCCAGGAATCGGGCACACCGGTCATACCAAGCCTCTCCTGATTTAACTCATTCTGCATTTATTGCAGCTAGGAATTGCTGTATTGCTCAGATTAAAAGGTTTAAGGCTTCCTTTATAAGAAGGAATGTTGATGATCTTAATACCTCACCAACTGGTCCTTAGCCAAAAATTCTCCAAAAACTTCTGTAACTGAAGCTTTCCCCCTCTCATTTGTTCTGATGGTTTTATAGCTTGCTTTTCCACTGACGAAACCACTGTCTTTGGCTCTCATTTTTCTACTAACTTTTCCTTACACAATTCCAGCGCACCTGTCACTCAATCTTTACCCCTCTCTAACCCTATACCCTCCATTATCCTTTCTTCACGCAAAATTCATAAGATTCTTTGCTAGCTAAAGACGAACAAGGCATCTGGTCCTGATAGTATCCCTGCAAGGTTCCGTAAGAAGTTTGCAGATGAACTGGCTCCCTTGCTTTGCCATCTTTTTTGCCTCATTCTCTCAATCAGTATCTATCCTTCATCTAGGAAGCATGCTGTAGTGCTTTGCTCAATGTTCACTTTTTGAAAAGCACTGAATCCAACTCACTTATTTCCGTTCACCAGAACGGCTTAAGCAAGGCAAGATCAACTGGTGACCTCCTGTCCTATCTTACTCATGTATGGTCATCTTCTCTGTGGAACTATGGGGAATTCTTTGTCGTTTCCCTTGATATATCTAAGGCTTTTGACAGAGTCTGGCACAAGGCTTTGTTGGCCAAACTCTCTACCTATAGCTTTACCCCTTCTCTCTGTTCTCTGATTTTCAGTATTCTTTCTGATTGTTTTATGTCTTTAGTTGTTGACGATGCAGCATCTACCCATTCCCTGTTACCATTGGAGTTCCACAGGGCTCTGTTCTTTCACCTACTCTGTTCCTTCTCTTCATCAATGACCTACAATTCCCATCTTCCTTGTCTTCTTCACGCCTTTGCCGAAGATTCTACCCTTCATTTTCCTCAGCCTTTTCTTCACAACCTTCATCTGCTACTCGTAATCAGTCTCATATCTCTCTTTCTTCTACTCTCATCTCTGATTCGCAGAGGGTATCTGAGTGGGGCACCCTAAATTTAGTTAAATTAAATGCCTCAGAGACACAGTTTCTGGCTATCTCTTTATCTTCTTCTCCTCATGTCAACCCCATTGTCTTCAGAGCTAAGAAAATGTACCCTCTTAATTCTATCAACATATTTGGAATCCATAGCCTCTAACTTGTCTTGGAAGAATCATATAATCCAAATTTCTAAATCTCTATCCAAAAACTGGGAGTTCTGTTTCGTTTTCGTCATTGCTTTAACTCTGTCTAGTTACTAATCTGTAAAGGTCTTATCCGTCCATGCTTAGATTACTGGTCACACATCTGGGGGTGCTTCTTCTTATACTTATTTTCTTGATGGAGTTGAATCTAAGGCAGTCTGACTCATTAATGATCCTTCTCTTACTTCTAATCTGGATTCTCTCTCCGTTCACCGGAAGGTATCATCCCTTTCTCTTTTGTGTTGCTACTACTTTTATCACTGTTCTGATGAGTTGTCGAGCTGCATCCCCCCTCACTGCCGAGGCTGCTTGCCACGCGGGCTCGTTTCACAGGTACTGTGTGGAGATTTGTAGCTCGCGGATTGGTCGGTGCAGCGACTGTTTCTTCCCACCTACCTTCAGATTCTAAAAGCGTTTTCCTCCTTCTGTCTTACCAATTTCTTATAACCCATCTTCCTTCAAAAAGCAGATCTATCATCATCTCAGGGCCTAATCCTCCATATATCTAGGTCCTCAGTACTTTGACTATTTTTTTCAGTCTGTCCTTTTCCTTTATGTATCTTTGCCTCGTCTCTGCCTTGTCCATTACCTTTTTCTATTCATTCATCTTAATGTTTTCTCGTGCCTGGGCCTTTATTGATAAGGGCAATTTTTTTTTCCTGTGCCGGTGTCACATTCATAAAAAAATGGTTGACTATGAAGACACAGTAATATAAAAATTGAAAGATATTGTGATGGAAAGGGCTAATCCACTGCTTAAACAGGCACTTGATAAAGAGAAGACAGTGGTAATCTCAGGCATAAGTGAATCCCAGAAGTCAACATGGCATGGGAGACTTGAAATATATAAATCTATGGTTTTAGACCTGATAAGGAGACTTGGAGTAGTATTTGATTTGGAGAATATTGTAAACATTCACCAACATGGTAAATATTCTAGGCAGGGAAAGGCAAGACCAATGAAAGTAATCTTATTGAGAGGAGACCTATGTAGTAAAATATTGATGAGAAAAAAACTAAAATAGCTTCAGGAATTCAAAACAGTGTTCATTAGACCATTCAGAACAGAGGAAGTGATGGAAAGGATCAATGACTTGTTGTGTGTAGCTAGAATGTTAAATGAGGGAAGAAATAAAGTAGAGAGAGAAATTTTTTGTTGCAGAGCTCTTTCAGTCAAAGGGGAAGTATAGAAGTTAATAATAGAAGATCAGGGGATCCAGCCTCATAAGATTGCTGTGTACAAATGCTGACGAAAAAGCTGGTAAGGCAGTAGAATTAAAGGATAGGATTCACAATAAGTAAGGTACATATAGTAGCGGTTACAGAGACTAAGTTAAGTGAGGACATAAACAGTGTCGCAGTTTTTCCTAAGATCTTCAGAATATTAAGGGTTGAAAGATCTGAGAGGACTGGTTTAGGGATAGCACTGCTAATAATTGAAAGATTTCAAATTGAAGTAATAAAATTTGCTTTAGAAAGTGAGTTTAAGGAATTTCTTATTGCTTGCATAAATACTGGGTTAAAGAGCATTATAATAACTTGTATATAACCCACCATGGAAGCAAGATAGGCTAGAAGTTTATGAGGAAAGTCATATAGGTACTATTGAAGTCATAAACTCAGTTGTTAACATTGCAAGTGAAACAAACTGTAGTTTATTGATTATAGGAGATTTTAATCATAGAGAGATATAATGGATATATCTTAACCATATAGGTATTATTAAAGTCGTAAACTCAGTTGTTAACATTGCACGAGAAAGAAATTGTTGTATATTGCTTATGGGGGAATTTAATCATAGAGAGATAGATTGGATATATCTTAACCCACACAGTGAAGAGAACTCTTTAGGGGCAAGATTCCTTGATTGCATTACAGGGAATTTCCTACACCAACATATACTGGAACCAACAAGGGCCAGGGGTGGGAATGAGCCATCGCCGCTTGATCTAGCATTCGCAGATTATGTGTTGAATATTGAAAAAAATTGAGTATGAACCACCAATTGGAATAGTGACGACTGTGTGTTGTTGATGGAGTATATCATATAAGATGTTCTGCCTGAGAGTAGAGACACTGAAGACATGATGAGGAACTACCCGAAATGAGATTACATCAAAATGAATTAGCTTTTTGCACTTATTGACTGGAGGACCTAATTTAGCAACAAATCTGTACAAGAAATGTGCGACTTCTTTTGTGAGGAATATGGGAAGATAATAGATTGCTGCATACCTTTCACCAAAATAGGAGTTAGTCATGCCAGAGAGAAATAGTTCAATAATGAGTGTAAGAGAGATAAGAAGTGGAGAGACAATTGCTGGAAAATGCATAGGAGGAGAAAAAGCATAAATGCCTGGCAGACTTATAAAAGAGCCAGAGATGATTACCTAAGTAAAAGAAGAGAGGGAGAGAGAGACTATGAAAGGAATATCACCACGAAGGCTGAACAAATAAAAAATAAACCTTTTTCACAGCTTTATCAGAGGAAAATTGAAGGTCAAAGAACAGGTTTTAAAGCTAAAGAGATTGGATGGAAGCATAACTGAGACAGATGAAGAGATATGCTAAGTATTGAACAAGGAGTTTCATTCAGTATTTACAGCAGAGAATACCCCACACCCTCAGATTACAGAGATAGGATTTAATTTACAGGTATTAGAGAACATCATCTTTTCAGCCACAGAGGTATGCAAAGTTCTGATGGAGTTAGATGCGCATAAAGCTACATGTGCCGATGATATATCCCCTTATATACTTAAGAAATGCTCTAAATCAATATCGGCGGTACTATGTTTCATATTTGAAAAATCTCGGGAATCTGGGGAGATTCCATGATGCTGGAAACAAGCAAGCATAGTACCTAACTTCAAAAAGGGATGGAGGGGTATAGCTCTGAACAATAGACCTGTTTCCATGGCCAGTATAGTTTGCAAAGTTATGAAGAAACTACTAAGGAACATATCTCTCTTCTCTTGGAATCCTTCAACTTTTGTCAGTGTAACAACATGGCTTCAGAGAAGGCAGTTCAACAGTAACAAATTTACTAGAATTTTATGATGAGGTAAGCTGTATCTTACCGGAAAAAGAGGGCTGAGCAAACTGCAT
>JAXCGZ010007574.1:60000-75000 GCA_037179515.1 Halocaridina rubra
ATTTCTTAAACAGTGTAAACCTAGGATACCATATTGTTGGTTAGCTAGACACACACAAATGGATCTCATAAACGCATCTGACGCGGTTCTGTGTATGGCTAGGATCCCGCACGGGATCCTAGCCATACACAGAACCGCGTCAGATGCGTTTATGAGATCCATTTGTGTGTGTCTAGCTAACCAACAATATGGTATCCTAGGTTTACACTGTTTAAGAAATCGGGCCAAAGATGCTCTACTGGCAAGGATTTGATTTGTTCAGAGCCGTGAGAGAGAGCCTCCATTAAGAGAGCTATATGATATTATATTTATGAATTAAATTATTTTCGAATATTTCATTTTCTTTTATTGCATATGACTACTGTATTTTAGTATGTTTTTTTTTTAATAGTTTTAAACATTTTAAAGTGTTTTTATTAAGTTAGGTTGTCATTTTTTTTTCTTACGCAGTGTTTTTATTTCTATTGTAAATGTTGAAAGTGAGCCTCAAAATATTTCATTTTAAGTTGTATTATTAGATGATGAGCTTTTTCTTTTATGAGTTGTTTCTTATTGAGACTCAATTTTCTTTCTCTTGTTTTTGTGTGCTTTTGAGCATATGTGTGTATATATGTATTAATATTTTCATATGTAACATTGGATGATGTGTTTGTGAATGCATGTGTATATGTTTATATGTGCATGTGTGTATATATGTGATTATGTATGCATATGTGTGTATATATGTATGTGTATATATATATGTGTGCGTATATACGTATTGAGGATTTTATGACTCACTCATTTTTATCATTTGTCAAAAATTGTGTGGTGTGTGTGTGTGTGTGTGTGTGTGTGTGTGTGTGTGTGTGTGTGTAATTACCTAATTGTTATTAACTAATTGTGCTTACGGGAAAGAGCTCAAAGCTCGTAACTTCCCGTCTCCTGGTAGGTTCCATTTTGTACTTAGTGCTACTTATCATACTTGTCCTTAAAACTATGGACTGAGTCAGTATTAACTACCTCCTTGCTTAGTGAATTCCAATTATCAACTACTCTCACACTAAAAAAGTACTTACTTACATCCTGCAAAGAGGTTTTCTTACGAAGCTTCAAGCTATGAAATCTAGTTCTAGTGCCAGTCATATAAAAATATCGATCCCTATAAACTCTATCATAGCCATAAAGGAATTTAATGACTGTCACCATATCCCCTCTCACTCTTCTAGCTTCGAGTGATGGTAAGTCTAATTCCTCAGCCTCTCATCATAACTGAGATTGCGTAATTCTGGCATAAGTTTCGTGGCATGTCTTTGAACTTTTCCCAGCTTAACTACGTGCTTTTTCAAGTGCGGATTCCAAAAGGGGGCTGCATATTAGAGTTTTAGCCTCACATAGGTTACATAAAGATTTCTGTAGCCTGTGGTGTGTGTGTGTGTGTGTGAGTGTTTGTATGTCTTTTTAGTGTTACTTCTTTACAAGCTTAATGGGTTATATATATATATATATATATATATATATATATATATATATATATATATATATATATATATATATATATTTTACTAGTTATTGTGATTATACATTTTTATTTAAAGTAATGGTTTTATTTAAGTATTATTATTATTTTTTTTTTATTCTTTAGACTTGTATGACTGTATAATTTTAAGTGTGCTTTAATATTCTTGCTAATGACAATGAAGGAGGAGGTTGTTGTATGATCCTCTTAACTTGTTATGACTGCTCAATATGCTTGTTATAAAATCGTGACATAAGTATTTATCAGAATGTTAAGATATATTTTTGAAAATTTTAGGTAAAGTATATTACTATGTATTTGATAATACGAAATAGAGATAAACTAAACTAAACTACCTGTCTATCTATCTATCTATCTATCTATCTATCTATCTATCTATCTATCTATCTATCTATCTATTATGGTTAGTAGGTTAGCCACGGCACCAGCCACCCGTTGAATGCTATGACTGAATGTATTTCGGATTCAACTAGGACTGCTCCAGACAGCTCCAGGTTCAATCTTCCTTCAGGACAGTTCTTTCCTTAAGCCTACATCTATGCCGAATATTCTGGCATATTCGTTACACATCTCTTGCTATCCCATTGCATTTGACAAGTCACAACACTCCCCATATCTGTTTCTTTTTGCAATCTATTTTCGTCGTATTTGATATATATATATATATATATATATATATATATATATATATATATATATATATATATATATATATATATATATATATATATATATATATATATATATATATATATATATATATATATATATATATAGTGAAAAGTGAAAGCAGCAGATCTATCAGGAGGTGCAAGGTTAAGGGCAGAACCATTGCTACCACCAGGTGTATCTACCCTCAAGCGGTAGCGTCTGCGACTCTGAGACGTCAGGTCGAGGGTTCGCGCCCCGTCATGGTCTGAGGTTAGCAAGAGCATGCACTCAGGGTAACGATTACACCTGCCAAAACAATTCCTTTGCAAGAAGGCAATCGTCCTAGCCCATGGTAGAAAAGGGAGCCCGTGACGTAAAATCAGAACAAACGAACATATATATATATATATATATATATATATATATATATATATATATATATATATATATATATATATATATATATATATATATATATATATATATATATATATATATATATACTAGTACCTGGCATATAGGGATGCTAAGAATATCCGGGAGTCTTGTTGGCTCCACTATAAGCTTGAGGGTAGATACACCTGGTGGTAGTAATGGTTCTACCCTTAACGTTGCACCTCCTGATAGATCTGCTACTTTTTCTTTTCACTATTTTAAAATTTTGGGGCTGAACTCTAAACTTTCGTCTGTGGAACAGCCCTTGGGTACTTCATTTCCGAATCTCCTCATTTTCTTTGAAACCCAGCTGTCTAGCCATGCTTTTACAGACTCATTTCAAGTCTCTCACTACCACCAATATCCTCGTTTTCATTCCAAAGGCGGGGTCTGTGAATACTTCAACACTAACACTCCTATTGCAAGGCTCAAGGACCTTGAATCTCCTGACTTTGATGTTCTCTGGCTAAAAATCTATCTCTCCACTACCACTATATTCCTTTGCTTCTGCTACTGTTCTCCAAACTGCACTGACTTTTTGTCTTTCTTTGAATATCTGTCCTCTTGCCATGAGTCCTTGTTATCTTCTCACCCACATACCGAAGTTCTCTATATTGGATACTTCAATGTACACTTCAGTGAGAGGCCTAATTCATCTCACACTGATGTGGAAGGAAGTGAGGCCCTTGCTTTCTATATTATTCACGATCTGGAGCATATGATCAAGCATCCTACTCATGTTCCCGATCGACACGAGCATGCAGCCAACACTCTTTACGTATCTTTTACTTCTAACTCTTCAAACTACTCTTATTTTGTACTTTCCCTTTTTGGTAAATATTACCTCTCTTTGATCTCAATATCTTAGAGTTTTGCTCCCCCTCTACCAATTCCTCCTACTCAGTGCCGGCTTTGGCACTTTGAGCGTACCCAACGTGAAGGTATGTGTAATTACCTCTTTGACTTCCCATGGGATGACTACTGTTTTCAATTCAGCAACCCTGATCAGGTAGCCTTAAAAGTTGCCAAGATCATAACTTCGGGAATGGAGGCGTACATCCCCTCCTCTATGAGAGCTTTTTCTCTCACTTTTCCTCGGTTTGACCGTGCCTGCTCCATGGATATTCAGGCCAGAAATTGGGGACACTTGTTGAACCAAGCCTCTCCTTCTGATTTGATTTGGTTTTCTATTATAGTAGTTAGGAATCGCTGTACTGCACAGATTCGAAGGTCTAAGGCTTCCTTTATAAGAGGAAAAGTTGATGACCTTAAGTCTTCTCCCACTGACAAATGTTTCTGGTCCTTAGCCAAAAAACTCTCCAAAAACTTCTGTAACTCAAGCTTTTTCATTCTCATTCGTTCTGATGGTTCTATAGTTTGCTCTCCCACTGACAAAGCCACTCTCTTTGGCTTTCATTTTTCTCCTAACTCTTCCATAAACGATTCCAGCACACCTGTCCCTCAATCTTTACCACTCACTAACTCTAGACCCTCCCTTATCCTTTCTTCACGCAAAGTTCATAAGGTTCTTCGCTCACTAAAGATGAACAACGCATCTGGTCCCATTGGCATTCCTGCAAGATTTCTTAAGGAGTTTGCAGATGAACTGGTTCCTGTGCTTTGCCGTCTTTTTTGCTCCATTCTGTCAACTAGTATCTATCCTTCATCTTGGAACCATGCTCTAGTGCAACCTGATCCTAAGAAGGGTAACAGCTCTATTCCTTCAAACTACCGACCTGTTGTCCTAACCTCTTTCATCGCTAGAGTTTTTGAAACTTTGCTGAATGCTCACTTCTTGAATGGCCTCCGCAAGGCTAGATTCTCTGATGACCTCCTGTTCAATCTTACCCATGCATAGTCATCTTCTCTAAGGAACTATGGGGAATCCTTTGTCGTCTCCCTTGATATCTCTAAGACTTTTGACAGAGTCTGGCACAAGGCTCTGTAGGCCAAACTCCCTGCCTATGGTTTTACCCCTTCTCTCTATTCTCTAATATCCGGTTTTCTTTCTGACCGTTTAAATATTTAAGTTGTTGACGGTGCAACATCTAGCCTATTCCCTGTTACCAGTGGTGTTCCACAGGGCTCTGTTCATTCACCTACTTTCTTCCTTCTCTTCATCAATGATCTTCTACAATCCCCGTTTTCCTCTCTTCGTCATGCCTTTGCCGACGATTCTACCCTTCATTTTTCCTCTGCATTTTCTTCAAATCCTTCATCTGCTACTCATAATCAGTCTTGCATCACTCTTTCTTTTACTCTTAACACCAATTTACAGAGGATATCTGAGTGGCGAAAATTTAGTTAAATTTAATACCTCCAAGAGAGTTTCTGGCTATCTCTTTATCTTCTCCTTTTGATAGCCCTATTGTCTTCGAAGCTAACGAAACGTAATTTCTTAAGCCTATCAACATATCAGAAGTCCATATAGCCTTTAACTTGTCTTGGAGGAATCATATAATTTAAATTTCTAAATCTGCTTCCCAAAAATTGGGGGTTCTGTCTCGATTTCGTAATTGCTTTAACTCTTTACAGTTACTTAAAATCCATAAAGGTCTTATCCATCCCTGTCTAAAATATGGCTCATTCATACTTTTCTCCTTGATAGGGTTAAATCAAAGGCAGTCAGATTCATTAATGATCCTTCTCTTACTTCTAATCTGGATTCGCTCTCTGTTTGCTGGAAGATATCATCCCTTTCTCATTTCTATTGCTACTACTTCCATCGCTGTTCTGATGAACTGGCGAGTTTTATCCCTTCCACACTGCCGAGGCCGCGTAACACTCATCAAGCGTCCTCATCACACAGGTACTTTGTGGAGATTTGTAGCTCGCGCATTGCTTGATGCAGCGACTGCTTTTTCCCATATACCTCCAGGCTCTGGAACTCTCTTACTCCTTCTGTCTCACCAAATTCTTATAACCTATCTTCCTTCAAAAAGTGGATCTATCGTCATCTCAGGGCGTAATCTTCCATATCTCTAGGTCCTCAGTGCTTGAACAATTTTTTCAGTATGTCCTTTTCCTTTGTGTATCATTACCTCATATCTGTCTTGTCCATAATGTATTTCATTTCCTTCGTCTTAATGTTTCCTTCGTGCCCGGGCCTTTATTGATGAGAGCAGTTTTGTTGCCTGTCCTGGTGTCACACTCATCTAAGAAAAAATCTCTCTCTCTCTCTCTCTCTCTCTCTCTCTCTCTCTCTCTCTCTCTCTCTCTCTCTCTCTCTCTCTCTCTCTCTCTTCTTCTTCTATCTATCTATCTATCTATCTATCTATCTATCTATCTATCTATATGATTAGGCGGTTTATTTATTCATTTATTAATTTTTTTTTATTTAGCTCTATATTTCTTCATCTACTTGTTTATTTATTAATCTTTTATTTTCTTCAATTATTTGCTTTTTGTTTATATATTTATTTGCTAATTTTTTTTCACGTAGTATTGAGGAAGAAAATCCAAGTCTATTTTTATATGTTGTGGTTTGCCTTTCATATGTCAGTATTCATCCCCATTCTAATGGGCGTATACACAGACAGGTTGGAGCTAGGGGAATGAAGGTTGCATACCCTCCCTAACGCCCCGCGGTGGGCTAGATAACCACTGTGCTACCACTGTCTGGTATTTATTTTAGCGTATTTATATGCGGTAATCACCTAATTGTAAGTACGTAATTGTGCTTACGGGAAAGAACCCCTCTCTCGTATCTCTCCGTCTCCTGGTCGGTTCCAATTTTGTACTTAGCAATACTTATCATGCTTGTCCTTGAACCAATAGTTGAGTTAGCATTACCTACCTCCTCGCTTAGCGAATTCCAAGCATTAACTACTCCTAAACTGAAAAAGTACTTCCTTATATCCTGCAAATAAGTTTTCTTACAAAGTTTGACCTCTAGTTCTAGTACAGGCCTTATCAAATTATCAATCCATATCCACTTTGTCATAACCAAGAAGGAATTTAAAAACCGTCTCCATATCCCCTCTCACTCATCTAGCTTTGAGTGATGATAAGTCAAATTCCCTCAGCCTGTCATCATAACTGAGATTGAGAATTTCTGGCACCAGTTTCGTAGCATGTCTTTGAACTTTTTCCAGCTTAAGTATGTGCTTTTTCATGTGTGGATTCCAAAAGAGGGCTGCATATTCAAACTTTGACCTCAAATAGATTACATATATATTTCCAAACACTCCCTTGTCCATTTGCCTGAAGCATATGCTACCCTTACTATGTCATTTATTTGCCACTTTTCTGACTACTCATGCATACTATTTAGGTCTACCTGAAGTTCTATACCATTGTTTTCATCTCTTACTTTCTTCGCAATCTTTGCATAATTTGCAAACATATTCATGAATATTTATGTATGTATATATGTATGTATGTATGTATGTATGTATGTATGTATGTATGTATGTTTTTTATGAGTGTAACACCAGGATGAGCAAGAAAAAACATAAAATAAAACTGCCCTTATCGGGCCTGGATACGAAGAAAAGATAAAACAAATAGATATAGGGATTGGGAATGTTGTGACGTGTCAAATATGGAGGGCTAATAAGAGATGTGTAACGAATATCCAAGGATATTCGGTGTAGATCTAGCCATAGAAAGACAATCGTAACTGAAGGAAGATTTAACACCGAACTGTCCTGGACAGGCCTAGTTAAGTCCAAAAGACCTTCATCTGTAGTGTCGTAACGGGTGGAGTGATATCTGGTGAACGATGTGACCAGGGAATTTTGCCATCCTTTCAAATCCACCCGTCTGGAAATGTTTGATTTAGGAATCCCCAGAGTAGTGGTGCGCCATCTTGCTGGACAATGATGGTTGGTTGAAGGTCATCTAGTTTTGGTGCCATATATTCAGTCAAATGATCAAGATAAACACCTGCTATAAACAATGCCTCGTTGAAGAAAAATGGACCTATGATTCGATTGTACATGATCCCACACCACACATTCACCTTTGGACTATCTCGGTGAAGTTTCCTAGTAACATGGGGATGTCCTGATCCTCAGACTCTCACATAATGAGTGTTCACTTTCCCTGAAACATGAGAGGTTGCTTCGTCACTAAAACAAACTTGGTTGAGGAACGTTTCATCCTCAGAAATTCGTTCCAGCATGTTAACTACAAACTCTTTTCGTCTTGGTTTATCATTTGGCTAGAGAGTCTGTATGAGTTGTACTTTGTAAGCGTGCAATCGCAAGTTCTTGTGTAGGACTTTGTGCACTGTTGAACGTGGTAGCTGTAAGTGTCTGGCAGCAGTAAACGGATAGACTTTGTAGAAGAACGATTAAAGGCTTGTCTTATACGATCAATGTTTTCCTCAGAATTTCTTGGTCGTCTACTCCGCCCTTTATCCAGCACTGTCCCTGTCTCCGTAAATTTCTTGTGCCATGCACGAGTTAACAGACGTAACGATCTCTTCCATATTTAGTTCTGTAGTTTCGCTGAGTCTGCGTATCGGATTTTGTTTCAATAAACAATGACACATATTGCGCTTTTTCTTGAGGGGTAGCCCTTTTTTAGGGGTTTATTTAATAGTACTTCTTACATCAACAGGGTACATGATATACACAAATGCAGTGTGATTAAATACTTTGATAACTGCTGAGTACAGAGAACAAATTTGATAAAGATATCTCACCAAAGACTTTTATGATATATTTTTGCAGTTGTAAAGAGACTTAATGGACTCCCTGTATATTTGTGTATCCATATATATATATATATATATATATATATATATATATATATATATATATATATATATATATATATATATATATATACTTACATACATACATACATAGATTGGATAAATCTTGACCCACACAGTGGTGAGGACTCATTCGGGGCAAGATTCCTAGATTGCGTACAAGGGAATTTCCTACACCAACATGTAATGGAACCAACAAGGGCCTGGGGTGGAGATGAGCCATCACTACTTGATCTAGTGTTCACAGATAATGTGTTGGATATTGAAAAAATTGAGTATGTACCACCAACTGGAAAGAGTGACCACTGTGTGTTGTTGATGGAGTATATCATTGAAGATATTCTTCCTGAGAGTAGAGGCACTGAGGACATGAGGAGGAACTATCCGAAAGGAGATTACATCAAAATGAATGAGCTTTTTGCAGTTCTTGACTGGAGAACCTTATTTTACAACAAATCTGTACAAGAAATGCATGACATCTTTTGTGAGAAATATGGGAAGATAGTAGATTGCTGGATATCTGTCACCAAAGTAGGTGTAATTCATGCCAGAGAGAAATGGTTCGATAATGGGTGTAAAAGAGCTAAGGAGTGGAGAGACAAATGCTGGAAAAGGTATAGGAGGAGAAAAAACATAAATGCCTGGCAAACCTACAAAAGAGCAAGAAATGACTACCTAAGTAAAAGGAGAGAGGCAGAGATAGACTATGAGAGGGACATCACCAGGAAGGCTAAAGAAAATCCCAAGCTTTTCCACAGCTTTATCAGAGGAAAACTGAAGGTAAAAGAACAGGTTTTAAGGCTAAAGAGAGCGGATGGAAGCATCACTGAGACGGATGAAGAGATCTGCAAAGAATTGAACAAGGAGTTTCAGTCAGTATTTACAGTAGAAAATACCCCACCCCCTCAGATTGCAGTGATAGAAGCTCAAGGGCCGGTATTAGAGAACATCAACCTTACAGCCACAGAGATATGCAAAGCGCTGATGGATTTAGATGTTCATAAAGCTACAGGTCCTGATGACATATCCCCTCATGTGCTTAAAAAATGCGTAAACTCGATATCAGTGGCACTAAGTATCATATTTAAAAAGTCACTGGGGTCAGGGGAGATTCCAAGATGCTGGGAACAAGCAAATGTGATACCTATCTTCAAAAAGGGAAGGAGGGATACGGCTCTGAACTATAGACCAGTTTCCTTGACCAGCATAGTTTGCAAAGTTATGGAGAAACTACTAAGGAAACATATCTCTCTTCACTTGGAATCCTTCAACTTTTTGTCAGTGAGGCAACATGGCTTCAGAGAAGGTAGACCAACAGTAACAAACTTATTAGAATTTTATGATGAGGTAAGCCAAATCTTACAGGAAAGAGAGGGCTGGGCAGATTGCATATTCCTAGACTTCCAGAAAGCGTTTGACTCTGTTCCACATGGGAGACTTATTAGGAAGCTGCAATCAATGGCTAGAATGGGTGGAAATGTTTTGGAATGGATAAAAACTTACTTAGAAGGAAGGGAACAGAGGGTTAGAGTAAGACACTCAGTGTCTGAATGGAGAAGAGTTAGTAGTGGAGTTCCACAGGGTTCAGTTTTAGGGCCACTTTTGTTCCTTGTATATGTAAATGACCTACCAGAGTCTGTAAATTCATTCATGAATATGTTTGCAGATGATGCAAAGATTGTGAAGAAAGTAAAAAACGAGAACAATGGTAGAGAACTTCAGGAGGATCTAAATAATCTGCATGAGTGGTCAGAAAAGTGGCTAATGAAATTCAATACTTCAAAATGTAAGGTAATGAGAATGGGTACAAGTGCAAGAAGGCCCAAGCTTGACTACTCGGTGGGTGGAGTACAACTTCAAGAGACAGAAAATGAGAGAGATGTAGGAGTAAACATACCGGCAGATTTGTCTCCAGAAATACATATAAATGGCATAGTAAGGGCAGCATATGCATTCTTATCAAATGTAAGGGTAGCCTTCAGGCACATGGACAAGGAAATGTTCAGAAATATTTATGTAACATATGTGAGGCCAAAACTCGAATATGCAGCCCCCTTTTGGAATCTGCACTTGAAAAAGCACATAGCTAAGCTTGAAAAAGTTCAAAGACATGCCACGAAACTGGTGCCAGAAATACGCAATCTCAGTTATGATGAGAGGCTGAGGGAATTAGACTTACCATCACTCGGAGCTAGAAGAGTGAGGGGGGATATGGTGACAGTCTTTAAATTCCTTCATGGTTATGATAGAGTGGATAGGGATTGATATTTTGATATGGCTGGCTCTAGAACTAGAGGTCATAGTTTGAAGCTTCGTAAGAAAACTTCTTTGCAGGATGTAAGAAAATACTTTTTCAGTGTAAGAGTAGTTGATAATTGGAATTGGCTAAGCGAGGAGGTAGTTAATGCTATCTCAATCCATAGTTTTAAGGACAGGTATGATAAGTATGACTAAGTATAAAATGGAACCGATCAGGAGAAGGGAAGATAGGAGTTTTGGGCTCTTTCCCGTAAACACAATTAGGTAATCACAATTACGTAATCACATATACATATATATATATATATATATATATATATATATATATATATATATATATATATATATATATATATATATATGTATATATATAAATTTATATATATAATATATATATATATATATATATATATATATATATATATATATATATATATATATATATATATATATATATATATATATATATAAATTATATATATATATATATATATATATATATATATATATATATATATATATATATATATATATATATATATATATATATATATATATATATATATATATATATATATATATATATATATATATATATATATATATATATATATATATATATATATATATATATATATATATATATATATGAATCATTCTTTACCCCGACCGGGACTCGAACCTAGGACTTATGATTACAAAGTAAAGGCGCTACCACTATACCACAGAAGGTTAAAAGGAATCCAACCTTATAGCTTATATCTGCTATACTTAGGAATGAACGCATTCTAACTGAATGCCACTATGTTCATATTACAGATTGGAATTGGAATTAAATGCTAAAATGAAGCCACGAGTGGCATTAGGTTAGAATGCGTTCATTCCTAAGTATAGCAGATATAAGCTATAAGGTTGGATTCCTTTTAACCTTCTTTGGTGTAGTGGTAGCGCCTTGACTTATTAATCATAAGTCCTAGGTTCGAGTCCCGGTCGGGGTAAAGAATGATTCATGTTTTCACATATGTAATGTGCTTAATTAGTTATATCATGGCCCGAATGATATTGGGAATTGAATTAAATGCTAAAATGAAGCCACGAGTGAGGTTGGGGAATCTGTAATATGAACATAGTGGCATTCAGTTAGAATGCGTTCATTCCTAAGTATAGCAGATATAAGCTATAAGGTTGGATTCCTTTTAACCTTCTGTGGTGTAGTGGTAGCGCCTTGACTTAGTAATCATAAGTCCTAGGATCGAGTCCCGGTCGGGGTAAAGAATGATTCATGTTTTCACATATGTAATGTGCTTAATTGGTTATTTCATGGCCCGAATGAGATTGGGAATTGAATTAAATGCTAAAATGAAGCCACGAGTGAGGTTGGGGAATCTGTAATATGAACATAGTGGCATTCAGTTAGAATGCGTTCATTCCTAAGTATAGCAGATATAAGCTATAAGGTTGGATTCCTTTTAACCTTCTGTGGTGTAGTGGTAGCTGCTTGACTTAGTAATCATAAGTCCTAGGTTCGATTCCCGGTCGGGGTAAAGAATGATTCATGTTTTCACTTATGTAATGTGCTTAATTAGTTATTTTATGGCCCGAATGAGCTTGGGAATTGAATTAAATGCTAAAATGAAGCCACGAGTGAGGTTAGGGAATCTGTAATATGAACATAGTGGCATTCAGTTAGAATGCGTTCATTCCTAAGTATAGCAGATATAAGCTATAAGGTTGGATTCCTTTTAACCTTCTGTGGTGTAGTGGTAGCGCCTGATTCATGTTTTCACTTATGTAATGTGCTTAATTAGTTATTTTATGGCCCGAATGAGCTTGGGAATTGAATTAAATGCTAAAATGAAGCCACGAGTGAGGTTGGGGAATCTGTAATATGAACATGGTGGCATTCAGTTAGAATGCGTTCATTCCTAAGTATAGCAGATATAAGCTATAAGGTTGGATTCCTTTTAACCTTCTGTGGTGTAGTGGTAGCGCCTTGACTTAGTAATCATAAGTCCTAGGTTCGAGTCCCGGTCGGGGTAAAGAATGATTCATGTTTTCACATATGTAATGTGCTTAATTGGCTATATATATATATATATATATATATATATATATATATATATATATATATATATATATATATATATATATATATATATATATATATATATATATATATATATATATATATATATTTATATATATAAATTATATATATATATATATATATATATATATATATATATATATATATATATATATATATATATATATATATATATATATATATATATATATATATATATATATATATATATATATATATATATAATAAAATAGAACAGCCCTCATCGGACCTGGGCACGGAGAATACATAAAGTAAAGAGTAACATAGATGGAGAGTGTAATGACTTGTCAAATGTGATGGGGTAATAAGAGATGTGTAATGAATATCCAAAAATATTCAGTGTAGATGTAGGCATAGAAAGAGAACCGTAACTGAAGGAAGACTTAACATCGAACCATAGTGGACAGTCCTATTTGAGTTCAAAAAACTTTCAGCTGTAATATCGCAATGGGCGAATGGTTCCAAGAATCAACCTACTACATACAATATTGTCATAAGTAAATTTCTTTATAAGTTAAGAAAACAATTAGAAATTATGTTGATTCGCTTGATATATAAATACAATATATATATATATATATATATATATATATATATATATATATATATATATATATATATATATATATATATATATATATATATATATATATATATATATATATATATATATATATATATATATATACATACACACACACACACACACACACAAAATGAATGAGCTTTTTGCAGTTATTGACTGGAGAACCTTATTTTACAACAAATCTGTACAAGAAATGTATGACATCTTTTGTGAGAAATATGGGAAGATAGTAGATTGCTGCATACCTGTCACCAAAGTAGGTGTAATTCATGCCAGAGAGAAATGGTTCGATAATGGGTGTAAAAGAGCTAAGGAGTGGAGAGACAAATGCTGGAAAAGGTATAGGAGGAGAAAAAACATAAATGCCTGGCAAACCTACAAAAGAGCAAGAAATGACTACCTAAGTAAAAGGAGAGAGGCAGAGAGAGATTATGAGAAGGACATCACCAGGAAGGCTAAAGAAAATCCCAAGCTTTTCCACAGCTTTATCAGAGGAAAACTGAAGGTAAAAGAACAGGTTTTAAGGCTAAAGAGAGTGGATGGAAGCATCACTGAGACGGACGAAGAGATCTGCAAAGAATTGAACAAGGAGTTTCAGTCAGTATTTACAGTAGAAAATACCCCACCCCCTCAGATTGCAGTGATAGAAGCTCAAGGGCCGGTACTAG
The DNA here is from genome assembly GCA_037179515.1 of Halocaridina rubra. Classification (NCBI taxonomy): domain Eukaryota; kingdom Metazoa; phylum Arthropoda; class Malacostraca; order Decapoda; family Atyidae; genus Halocaridina; species Halocaridina rubra. Next base: position 73,969 of record JAXCGZ010007574.1, read on the forward strand.
AGAACATCAACCTTACAGCCACAGAGGTATGCAAAGCGCTGATGGATTTAGATGTTCATAAAGCTACAGGTCCTGATGACATATCCCCTCATGTGCTTAAAAAATGCGCAAACACAATATCAGTGGCACTAAGTATCATATTTAAGGAGTCACTGGAGTCGGGGGAGATTCCAAGATGCTGGAAACAAGCAAATGTGATACCTATCTTCAAAAAGGGAAGGAGGGATACGGCTCTGAACTATAGACCAGTTTCCTTGACCAGCATAGTTTGCAAACTTATGGAGAAACTACTAAGGAAACATATCTCTCTTCACTTGGAATCCTTCAACTTTTTGTCAGTGACGCAACATGGCTTCAGAGAAGGAAGATCAACAGTAACAAGCTTATTAGAATTTTATGATGAGGTAAGCCAAATCTTACAGGAAAGAGAGGGCTGGGCAGATTGCATATTCCTAGACTTCCAGAAAGCGTTTGACACTGTTCCACATGGGAGACTTATTAGGAAGCTGCAAGCAATGGCTAGAATAGGTGGAAATGTCTTGGAATGGATAAAAACTTACTTAGAAGGAAGGGAACAGAGGGTTAGAGTAAGACACTCAGTGTCTGAATGGAGAAGAGTTAGTAGTGGAGTTCCACAGGGTTCAGTTTTAGGGCCACTTTTGTTCCTTGTATATGTAAATGACCTACCAGAGTCTGTAAATTCATTCATGAATATGTTTGCAGATGATGCAAAGATTGTGAAGAAAGTAAAAAACGAGAACAATGGTAGAGAACTTCAGGAGGATCTAAATAATCTGCATGAGTGGTCAGAAAAGTGGCTAATGAAATTCAATACCTCAAAATGTAAGGTAATGAGAATGGGTACAAGTGCAAGAAGGCCCAAGCTTGACTACTCGGTGGCTGGAGTACAACTTCAAGAGACAGAAAATGAGAGAGATCTAGGAGTAAACATACTGGCAGATTTGTCTCCAGAAATACATATAAATGGCGTAGTAAGGGCAGCATATGCATTCTTATCAAACGTAAGGGTAG
>JAXCGZ010007574.1:80000-90000 GCA_037179515.1 Halocaridina rubra
TCATAGGCAGGCTACCAGAATCAAGGATACTTCGTCATGTAACTAAAATAAAGCTTCAAAAGGCAGACTGCCTCATTCGAGGAAATTATTATTACCATAAGTGAAATTCTACATAAGAAAACCACTAGAAACTGTTTATACGATATATATATATATATATATATATATAATATATATATATATATATATATATATATATATATATATATATATATATATAATCTGAACAATAATAAAAAATACACACACACACACACACACACACACACATATTTTAGCTGTTTCGAGTGACTAAGTGCTTAGTGGAAAACTTTACCATAATTTCCATAAATCTGAAATCGTGCAGAGTATTGTGAGTACAAAAACTAATATTTGTTGTAAGACGAGACTGTTCATATTAAAGGAAAAAAATTGAGAACTTTTTCGTGAGGAAGAGAGAGAAGCTGCCGTCCAGTTTCTGCCTTGAGGGAAATCTAGAAGAGTTGCCAGACGTGGAGCCTCACACCACATTACCTAATTTTTTGTGTAAACTGGGGAAAGCTCTTAAGCCGTTTTACCTGATCCTGTGGTTCTATATATTGTTAAAAACAGTATCCTTCCCATTTATATTAACTAGTTAGTTAGTTTGATACACGAAAAAATTGAATAATAAAAGAAAAAAAAAATTACCAAATACCCACCTGTCAACAGTACTGAGTTAAGTTGCCAAGTAGTACAGCAGTCCTATTTTCTTCATTTTTTTTGCTTTTCTTTTAGCTTTCTCGTTTGCTATTTTGTTATTTTGTATATATATTGAGTTAAATGTAAAGTCTAAATCCCGTGATAACATATCTTGGTTAGCAAGTCAGTTTATCAGTTAGGAAGAATATATAACAGAAACAGGTGGGTGCCACCTCGAACACAAATTCGAATTTTTCCTTCAGGTCTGACTTTTGTTTTTCTTTTTCTTTTTATACTTAAATTACCATGGTCAAGTTTTTAAGTTAAGATGTGTGTTACCAGAAAGGAGACAAACTGAGTCACTAAATAGCACTTATATGGAGATATAAAAATTCTGTGTGAAGGTAAATTAGAAGTTTTTCTCTTTTCTTTTTTTTTTCCTCTTTCTCGTCTTCTTTCTATATTCTGTGAGAGGGAGAACATAAAAATGAAGCCATCTCTGTCCCAAACCTCTCCCACCCATGGGTCGGGAGAAGGGGTAGTCATCAGAGGACTTAAACAGAGAATCAAGAAGTTAGAGGAAATGGTTACAAACCTTGATGATAAAATTCGGAATATGGATGGAGAAATGAAAGAGAATGAAACACTCAGAGAACAAATAAGATCTTTGGAGGAAGCAAATAAAGCACAAGGGCAGGAGAGAAAGGAACTAGAAAAAAGAATAAAGAAGCGGGAAGGGGAAAAGAGTCAACTAGAATCTAGAATTTCTAAACAAGAAGATAAAAACAAACAGCTAAATGACAACCTAAAGGAATTAGATGTTAGTTCACTGCTATCTTCTGAGAGAGACGAGATTGCTGCTTGGAATGTTCAGATTAAGGAAAACATTGAACAGTTCAGAAAAGAGTTCCAGGAGCTGAATATGGAAAATGATGCCATGAAAACGTCCTTTGCTGATGCACTAAAGGGGAATGTGGCAGTAAAAGAGGCTGTAAAGGTGGTGGCACTGGAAAACATACAAACAGTTGACTATAAAGAGACAGTAATCGAAAAAATGAAAGACGTTGTGATGGAAAGGGCAAACCCACTCATCAGACAGGCACTTGATAAGGAGAAGACAGTGGTAATCTCAGGCATAAGTGAATCCCAGGAGCCAACATGGCAGGGGAGACTTGAAGAAAATAAAGCTAATGTTGTAGACCTGATAAGAAAGCTTGGAGTAGTATGTGGTCCTGAGGATATTGTAAACATACACCAACTAGGTAAATATTCGAGGGAAGGAAAGCCGAGACCAACAAAAGTAACCTTTGAGAGAGGGGAGACATGTAGGGAAATATTGTTGAGAAAAAAAAGTCTAAAAGACCTTCAAGAATGCAAAGAAGTGTTCATTAGACGATACAGAACACAGGAAGAGATGGGAAAGATCAAAAACTTGTTGCAAGAGGCAAGAAGGTTAAATGATGAAAGAAATGAAGAAGAGAAGAAAAATTTTCGTTACGGAATACTTCCAGACAAAGGGGAGATAAAGAAGATAATGACAGAAGATCAGGGGATGGGGCCTCATTAAGATTGTTATACACAAATGCTGATGGATTAGCTGGTAAGGCAGTAGAATTAAAAGATAGGATTCACAACAGTAAGGCAGATATAGTAGCAATTACAGAGACTAAGTTGAGTGAGGACATAAACAGTGTCACAGTTTTTCCTAAGGGCTTCAGAATACTAAGGGTCGAAAGATCTGAGAGGACTGGTGGAGGGATAGCACTGCTCATAAGTGAGAGGATTCAAGTTGAAGAAATAAACTTGGCTATAGAAAGTGAGTTCAGGGAATTTCTTGTTGCTCGCATAAATACTGGGTCAGAGAGCATTATAATAACTGTTGTATACAACCCACCAAGGAACCAAAATAGGCTTGAAATTTATGAGGAAAGTCATATAGGTACGATTGAAGTCATAAACTCAGTTGTTAACATGGCGCGGGAGAAAAAATGTAGGATTTTGATTATGGGAGACTTTAATCATAAAGAGATAGATTGGATAAATCTTGACCCACACAGTGGTGAGGACTCCTTTGGGGCAAGATTCCTAGATTGCGTACAAGGGAATTTCCTACACCAACATGTAATGGAACCAACAAGAGCCAGGGGTGGGGACGAGCCATCACTACTTGATCTGGTGTTCACAGATAATGTGTTGGATATTGAAAATATTGAGTATGAACCACCAATTGGAAAGAGTGACCACTGTGTGTTGTTGATGGAGTATATCATTGAAGACATTCTTCCTGAGAGTAGAGGCACTGAGGACATGAGGAGGAACTATCAGAAAGGAGATTACATCAAAATGAATGAGCTTTTTGCAGTTATTGACTGGAGAACCTTATTTTACAACAAATCTGTACAAGAAATGTATGACATCTTTTGTGAGAAATATGGGAAGATAGTAGATTGCTGCATACCTGTCACCAAAGTAGGTGTAATTCATGCCAGAGAGAAATGGTTCGATAATGGGTGTAAAAGAGCTAAGGAGTGGAGAGACAAATGCTGGAAAAGGTATAGGAGGAGAAAAAACATAAATGCCTGGCAAACCTACAAAAGAGCAAGAAATGACTACCTAAGTAAAAGGAGAGAGGCAGAGAAAGATTATGAGAGGGACATCACCAGGAAGGCTAAAGAAAATCCCAAGCTTTCCCACAGCTTTATCAGAGGAAAACTGAAGGTAAAAGAACAGGTTTTAAGGCTAAAGAGAGCGGATGGAAGCATCACTGAGACGGACGAAGAGATCTGCAAAGAATTGAACAAGGAGTTTCAGTCAGTATTTACAGTAGAAAATACCCCACCCCCTCAGATTGCAGTGATAGAAGCTCAAGGGCCGGTATTAGAGAACATCAACCTTACAGCCACAGAGGTATGCAAAGCGCTGATGGATTTAGATGTTCATAAAGCTACAGGTCCTGATGACATATCCCCTCATGTGCTTAAAAAATGCGCAAACACAATATCAGTGGCACTAAGTATCATATTTAAGGAGTCATTGGAGTCGGGGGAGATTCCAAGATGCTGGAAACAAGCAAATGTGATACCTATCTTCAAAAAGGGAAGGAGGGATACGGCTCTGAACTATAGACCAGTTTCCTTGACCAGCATAGTTTGCAAACTTATGGAGAAACTACTAAGGAAACATATCTCTCTTCACTTGGAATCTTTCAACTTTTTGTCAGTGAGGCAACATGGCTTCAGAGAAGGAAGATCAACAGTAACAAACTTATTAGAATTTTATGATGAGGTAAGCCAAATCTTACAGGAAAGAGAGGGCTGGGCAGATTGCATATTCCTAGACTTCCAGAAAGCGTTTGACACTGTTCCACATGGGAGACTTATTAAGAAGCTGCAATCAATGGCTAGAATAGGTGGAAATGTCTTGGAATGGATAAAAACTTACTTAGAAGGAAGGGAACAGAGGGTTAGAGTAAGACACTCAGTGTCTGAATGGAGAAGAGTTAGTAGTGGAGTTCCACAGGGTTCAGTTTTAGGGCCACTTTTGTTCCTTGTATATGTAAATGACCTACCAGAGTCTGTAAATTCATTCATGAATATGTTTGCAGATGATGCAAAGATTGTGAAGAAAGTAAAAAACGAGAACAATGGTAGAGAACTTCAGGAGGATCTAAATAATCTGCATGAGTGGTCAGAAAAGTGGCTAATGAAATTCAATACCTCAAAATGTAAGGTAATGAGAATGGGTACAAGTGCAAGAAGGCCCAAGCTTGACTACTCGGTGGCTGGAGTACAACTTCAAGAGACAGAAAATGAGAGAGATCTAGGAGTAAACATACCGGCAGATTTGTCTCCAGAAATACATATAAATGGCGTAGTAAGGGCAGCATATGCATTCTTATCAAATGTAAGGGTAGCCTTCAGGCACATGGACAAGGAAATGTTCAGAAATATTTATGTAACCTATGTGAGGCCAAAACTCGAATATGCAGCCCCCTTTTGGAATCCGCACTTGAAAAAGCACATAGCTAAGCTTGAAAAAGTTCAAAGACATGCCACGAAACTGGTGCCAGAAATACGCAATCTCGGTTATGATGAGAGGCTGAGGGAATTAGACTTGCCATCACTCGAAGCTAGAAGAGTAAGGGGGGATATGGTGACAGTCTTTAAATTCCTTCATGGTTATGATAGAGTGGATAGGGATCGATATTTCGATATGGCTGGCTCTAGAACTAGAGGTCATAGTTTGAAGCTTCGGAAGAAAACTTGTTTGCAGGATGTAAGGAAATACTTTTTCAGTGTAAGAGTAGTTGATAATTGGAATTCGCTAAGCGAGGAGGTAGTTAATGCTACCTCAATCCATAGTTTTAAGGACAGGTATGATAAGTATCACTAAGTCTAAAAATGGAACCGATCAGGAGACGGGAAGATACGAGCTTTGGGCTCTTTCCCGTAAACACAATTAGGTAATCACAATTAGGTAATCACACACACACGGCAGGCATTAGAACACACTCATTCAGTGTCTCTTAAATTTTTCCTTGTGTTTTTTGAGTGACCAAGACTTAAGTATAAAACATAAACAAATTTTCCCTAAATAAAAAATCCTGCAGAGTATTGTGAGTAAAAAAAACTTCTATTTGTAGTTAACGAGACAGTCCAAAATATTAAAGGAAAATTTTGAGAACACTTTCGAGAGGGGAAAGAGAAGAAGCTGTCCTGTCCTGCCTTGAAGGAAGTTTAGAAGAGTTGCCAGAGGTGAAGCCATCACAGCACATTACCTAATTTTTTGTGTAAATTGGGGAGAGCTCTTACAGCCGTTTACCTGATCCTGTGGTTCCATATATTGATAAAACCAGTATCCTACCCATTTATATTTTCGGAGTATGGATAGAGAAATGAAAGAGAAAGAAACACAAAGAGGAAATAAGGTATTTGGAGGAAGCAAATAAAGCACAAGGGCACAAAGGAACTAGAAAAACGAATAAAGAAGCTGGAGGGGGAAAAGAGTGAACTAGAAACCAGAATTTCTAAACAAGAAGATGACAACAAACAGCTGAATGACAACCTAAATGAATTAAATGTTAGTTCACTGCTCTCTTCTGAGGGAGACGAGATTGCAGCTTGGAATGTTCAGATTAAGGAAAACATTAAACAGTTTAGAAAAGAGTTTCAGGAGCTGAGTACAGAACATGATGGCATGAAAACTTCCTTTGCTTATGCACTAAAGGGGAATGTGGCAGTAAGAGAGGCTGTGAAGGTGGTGGCACTGGAAAACATACAAACAGGGGAGACTAAAAGAAAATAAAGCTAGGGTTGTAGACCTGATAAGAAAGCTTAGAGTAGTTTGTGGTCCTGAGGATATTGTAAACATTCACCAACTAGGCAAATATTCGAGGGAGGGAAATCAGAGACCAACAAAAGCAGCCTTTGAGAGAAGGGAAACATGTAGAAAAATATTGATGAGGAAAAAAGTCTAAAAGACCTTCAAGAATTCAAAGAAGTGTTCATCAGATGATACAGAATACAGGAAGAGATGGGAAAGATCAAAACATTGTTGCAAGAGGCAAGAAGGTTAAATGAGGAAAGAAATGAAGAAGAGAAGATAAATTTTCATTTCAGAGTTCTTCCAGACAAAGGGGAGATGAAGATAATGACAGAAGATCAAAGGATGGGGCCTCAATAAAATTGTTATACAAAAGTGTTGATGGATTAGCTGGTAAGGCAGTAGAATTAAAATATAGGATTTACAACAGTAAGGCAGATATAGTAGCAGTTACAGAGACTAAGTTGAGTGAGGACATAAACAGTGTCAAAGTTTTTCCTAAGGGCTTCAAAATATTAAGAGTTGAAAGATCTGAGAGGACTGGTGGAGGGATAGCACTGCTCATAAGTGAAAGGATTCAGATTGAAGATATAAACTTTGCTATAGAAAGTGAGTTCAATGAATTTCTTGTTACTCGCATAAATACTGGGTCAGAGAGCATTATAAAAATTGTTGTATATAACCCACCAAGGACCCAACATAGACTAGAAGTTTATGAAAAAAGTCATATAGGTACTATTGAAGTCATAAACTCAGTTGTTAACATGGAACAGGAGAGGAAATGTAGGATTTTGATTATGGGAGATTTTAATCACAAAGAGATAGATTGGATAAATCTTGACCCACACAGTGGTGAGGACTCATTCAGGGCAATATTCCTAGATTGCGTACAAGGAAATTTCCAACACCAACATGTACAGGAACCAACGAGGGCCAGGGGTGGGGATGAGCCATCACTACTCGATCTAGTATTCACAGATAACGTGTTGGATATTGGAAAAATTGAGTATGAACCACCAACTGGAAAGAGTGACCACTGTGTGTTGTTGATAGAGTATATCATTGAAGATATTCTGCCTAAAAGTAGAGGCACTGAGGACTTGAGGAGGAACTATCCGAAAGGAGATTACATCAAAATGAATGAGCTCTTTGAAGTTATTGACTGGAGAATCTTATTTTACAACAAATCTGTACAAGAAATGTACGACATCTTTTGTGAGAAATATGGGAAGATAGTAGATTGCTGGATATCTGTCACCAATGTAGGTGTAATTCACGCCAGAGAGAAATGGTTTGATAATGAGTGTAAAAGAGCTAAGGAGTGGAGAGACAAATGCTGGAAAAGGTATAGGAGGAGAAAAAACATAAATGCCTGGTAAACCTACAAAAGAGCAAGAAATGATCACCTAAGTAAAAGAAGAGAGGCAGAGAGAGACTATGAAAGGGACATCACCAGGAAGGCTAAAGAAAATCCCAAACTTTTCCACAGCTTTATCAAAGGAAAACTGAAGGTAAAAGAACAGGTTTTAAGGCTTAAAAGAGCGGATGGAAGCATCACTGAGACGGATGAAGAGATCTGCAACGAATTGAACAAGGAGTTTCAGTCAGTATTTACAGTAGGAAATACCCCACCCCCTCATATTGCAGAGATAGAAGCTTACGGCCAGAATTAGAGAGCATCAACCTTTCAGCCACAGAGGAATGCAAAGAACTGATGGAGTTAGATGTCCATAAAGCTACAGGTTCTGATAATATATCCCCTCATGTACTTAAAAAATGCACAAGCTCAATATCAGTGGCACTAAGTATCATATTTAAAAAGTCACTGGAGTCAGGGGAGATTCCAAGATGCTGGAAACAAGCAAACGTGATACCTATCTTCAAAAAGAGAACGAGGGATACGGCTCTAAACTATAGACCAGTTTCCTTGACCAGCATAGTTTGCAAAGTTATGGAGAAACTACTAAGGAAACATATCTCTCTTCACTTGGAATTCTTCAACTTTTTGTCAGTGAGACAACATGGCTTCAGAGAAGGTAGATCAACAGTAACAAACTTATTAGAATTTTATGATGAGGTAAGCTGAATCTTACAGGAAAGAGAGGGCTGGGCAGAATGCATATTCCTAGACTTCCAGAAAGCATTTGACACTGTCCCACACGGGAGACTTATTAGGAAGCTGCAAGCAATAGCTAGAATAGGTGGAAATGTCTTGGAATGGATAAAAACTTTTTTGGAAGGAAGGGAACAGAGGGTTAGAGTAAGACACTCAGTGTCTGAATGGAGAAGATTTAGTAGTGGAGTTCCACAGGGTTCAGTTTTAGGGCCACCTTTGTTCCTTGAATATGTAAATGACCTACCAGAGTCTGTAAATTCATTCATGAATATGTTTGCAGATGATGCAAAGATTGTGAAGAGAGTAAGAAATGAGAACAACTGTAGAGAACTTCAGGAAGATCTAAATAGTCTGCATGAGTGGTCAGAAAAGAGGCTAATGAGATTCAATGCTTTAAAATGTAAGGTAATGAGAATGGGTACAAGTTCAAGAAGGCCCAAACTTGACTACTAGGTGGCAGGAGTACAACTTCAAGAGACAGAAAATAAGAGAGATCTAGGAGTAAACAAACTGGCAGATTTGTCTCCAGAAATGCATATAAATGGCATAGTAAGGGGAGCATATGCTTTCTTATCAAATGTAAGGGTAACCTTCAGGCACATGGATAAGGAAATGTTCAGAAATATTTATGTAACCTATGTGAGGTCAAAACTTGAATATGCAGCCCCCTTTTTTGAATCAGCACTTGAAAAAGCACATAGCTAAGCTTGTAAAAGATCAAAGACATGCCACGAAATTGGTGCCAGAAACGCAATCTCAGTTATGATGAGAGGCTGAGGGAAGTAGACTTAGAAGATTGGGGGGGGGGGGAATATGGTGATAGTCTTTAAATTCCTTCATGGTTATGATAGAGTGGATAGGGATCGATATTTTGATATGGCTGGCTGTAGAACTAGAGGTCATAGTTTGAAGCTTCGTAAGAAAACTTTGCAGGATGTAAGGAAGCATTTTTCAGTGTTAGAGTAGTTGATAATTGGAATTCGCTAAGCGAGGAGGTAGTTAATGCTATCTCAATCCATAGTTTTAAGGACTGGTATGATAAGTATCACTAAGTAAAAAATGGAACCGATCACGAGACGGGAAAATACGAGCTTTGGGCTCTTTCCCGTAAGCACAATTGGATAATCACACACACACACACACACACACACACACACACACACACACACACACACACACACACACACACACACAACAACATATATATATATATATATATATATATATATATATATATATATATATATATATATATATATATATATATATACACACATGTATGTGTGTGTATGTGTGTATGTTTGTATATATGTGTGTGGTATGAATTACAAATACTTTGGAAAACCCATTTTTATTTTCTTATCTCTTTAAAGCAAAAAGACCTTGCATAAATTGATATATTGTGTCATTTCATGATATTATGTAAATCGCAAATGGGAAGAAATATCGCATCAAAGCTTGCTCGTAAAACTTCAGTATTTTACTTACATACATACATACATACATACATACATACATACATACATACATACACACATACATACATACATACATACATACATACATACATACATACATACATGCATGCATATATAACATACATACGTACATGCGCACTCAAACACACACACATAAACACACACACACACACAAACATATATTTATATATATATATATATATATATATATATATATATATATATATATATATATATATATATATATATATATATATATATATATATATATATATATATATATATATATATATATATATATATGTATGTATGTATGTGTGTGTGTAAGTCTGTGTGTGTTTGTGTGTGCATATGTGTGTTTGTATGTGGGTGCATATATGTGTGTGTGCATGTGAGTATGGCAACAATAGACCGCTGTAGGAGT
>JAXCGZ010007574.1:97500-100000 GCA_037179515.1 Halocaridina rubra
GTGGTTTCATTTTCACATTTAATTCATTTCCCAATCTCACTGGGGACCAACAAGAACCAAATAATCACATTACATATGTGAAAACATGAATAATTTTATAAGTCTAGGTTTGAAGGAAGACATCTAAAAGCAAAGCCTAGAGGACGTGGTCTGCCTTACTGATCTTTGATGTATATTTGTGGAGGTGGAAAAAACAAACAAGCAAACAAATATTTATATCCATTTTTGTTCATTGGTTATTCTTCTAAAAGTGAAAGTAACTTATATGTAGGCATGTAATTGAACTAATGAGTAAGAGGGTAATACATGCAGTTCAATTAAATGTAGCTTTCATAGAAAATAATAATGCTGTAATAAAGATGTTAACAATAATGTTAATAATAAAGTAGTAATAATAACACTCGATCCAGTATCGTTATTATCGGCATCATTACCATATATGCTTTCCTTATAATGAGAATAATTAGCTCTTAACTTAGAGAACAGAGAAGTCGATATCAGTTTACATATAGAAAGGTTAGTGTTAAGGGAAATTGCATTAAATCATTAAGTTTAGTTTAAGTGTGAGCAGCAACTATTTGTCCAAATGAAAACTATATAGTATGCCTTTGAAAGCTTTGAAGGAAGATGCAGTTTTAAGATGCTCTGGAATATTGTTCCAGAGTGTTGGCCCTTTAATAGTGTTCATCTTTGAACCTGCTTCTGTGTTTGTTCTCTGAATAAAGAGCTCACTGCTCTGTTTTGTGTTGGTTCCCCTTATATCCCTGATTGTTTTAAAATCAAATAGCCAGCTACGATAATGATGGTCCAAAATTTTGTATACAAAAACATAGATAACATGCGACCTTTTTTTCTGCCTGCAGCCACCCAAGTTTATTGAGAGCTGGTGTGATGTGGTCGTATTTTCTTATTCCTCCCAGGGCAACTCGAGTTGCAAAATTAATAAGCTTCTGTATTCTGTTTATCTGAGTCTTAGTGGTAGCTCCCCAAACAGTTGTGCAGTAATTAATGTGACTTAGGGCTAGAGCTTCAACAACAGTTATTCGAGTTGTAGTCTCAAAATTGTCTTTTATATGTGATAAGTGCATTAATGTTCCTGTAACCTTTTTGCATACTTTATTTATGTGGGAATCAAACAACATGTAGTTATCAGAGTGAATTCCTAGGTTTTTGACTGTTTTGCTAGGTGTAATAATATTGCCGCAAAAATTAATTTTGTTTTCTGGAATTTGTGCTACATGGAACCTTGAACCAACATGCATTGTGATTACCTAATTGTGTTTACGGGAAAGAGCCCAAAGCTCGTATCTTCCCGTCTCCTGATCGGTTCCATTTTAGACTTAGTGATACTTATCATACCTGTCCTTAAAATTATGGATTGAGATAGCATTAACTACCTCCTCGCTTAGCGAATTCCAATTATCAACTACTCTTACACTGAAAAAGTATTTCCTTACATCCTGCAAAGAAGTTTTCTTACGAAGCTTCAAACTATGACCTCTAGTTCTAGAGCCAGCCATATCAAAATATCGATCCCTATCCACTCTATCATAACCATGAAGGAATTTAAAGACTGTCACCATATCCCCCCTCACTCTTCTAGCTTCGAGTGATGGTAAGTCTAATTCCCTCAGCCTCTCATCATAACTGAGATTGCGTATTTCTGGCACCAGTTTCGTGGCATGTCTTTGAACTTTTTCAAGCTTAGCTATGTGCTTTTTCAAGTGCGGATTCCAAAAGGGGGCTGCATATTCGAGTTTTGGCCTCACATAGGTTACATAAATATTTCTGAACATTTCCTTGTCCATGTGCCTGAAGGCTACCCTTACATTTGATAAGAATGCATATGCTGCCCTTACTATGCCATTTATATGTATTTCTGGAGACAAATCTGCCAGTATGTTTACTCCTAGATCTCTCTCATTTTCTGTCTCTTGAAGTTGTACTCCAGCCACCGAGTAGTCAAGCTATCGTTAATTAACAGCCCAATTTCTTGAAAATAGGTTTTAATTTTTGACAAAATGTTTTCTGCTCTTAAGGTTAGCTCTGGGAAATAATTAATATCACCAATAATGAGTAGCTGAGTGTCATCTACATAATGTACGACTAGACAGTCAGAAATGAAGGAAGATAGATAATTTACGTAAATGGAGAATAGGATAGGACCAAGTACTGATCCCTGTGGAACACTAAATGATGCATTTTTTGGCATAGAGATAATGTTAACACGTATAGACGGCTTGCAATTAGATAGATACTTTCTAAACCAGCTCGGATCAGTATTATGGTTAGTACATTTTCTCATAAAAATTTGATGGCTTACACTGTCAAAGGCTTTTGATAAGTCTAATAATAAAAGCAGAGAGATTTTTTTCATATCTGTATTTTTATAGATACTATTTGTAACTTTGAGCAGTGCAGTTTCCGTCGAGACTTTTGGTCTGAAACCATGTTGGTTAATAGTTAATAGTCTATTTGACTCTAAATATGACATAAGTTG
>JAXCGZ010007574.1:107500-125000 GCA_037179515.1 Halocaridina rubra
AGTTAGAATGCGTTCATTCCTAAGTATAGCAGATATAAGCTATAAGGTTGGATTCCTTTTAACCTTCTGTGGTGTAGTGGTAGCGCCTTGACTTAGTAATCATAAGTCCTAGGTTCGATTCCCGGTCGGGGTAAAAAATTATTCATGTTTTCACATATGCAATGTGCTTGCTTGGTTATTTCATGGCCCGAATGAGATTGGGACTTAAATTAAATGCTATAATGAAGCCACGAGTGAGGTTGGGGAATCTGTAATATGAACATAGTGGCATTCAGTTAGAATGCGTTCATTCCTAAGTATAGCAGATATAATCTATAAGGTTGGATTCCTTTTAACCTTCTGTGGTGTAGTGGTAGCGCCTTGACTTAGTAATCATAAGTCCAAGGTTCGAGTCCCGGTCGGGGTAAAAAATTATTCATGTTTTCACATATGTAATGTGCTTGCTTGGTTATTTCATGGCCCGAATGAGATTGGGACTTGAATTAAATACTATAATGAAGCCACGAGTGAGGTTGGGGAATCTGTAATATGAACATAGTGGCATTCAGTTAGAATGCGTTCATTCCTAAGTATAGCAGATATAAGTTATAAGGTTGGATTCCTTTTAGCCTTCTGTGGTGTAGTGGTAGCGCCTTGACTTAGTAATCATAAGTCCTAGGTTCGAGTCCCGGTCGGGGTAAAAAATTATTCATGTTTTCACATATGTAATGTGCTTGCTTGGTTATTTCATGGCCCGAATGAGATTGGGACTAGAATTATATGCTATAATGAAGCCACGAGTGAGGTTGGGGAATCTGTAATATGATCATAGTGGCATTCAGTTAGAATGCATTCATTCCTAAGTATAGCAGATATAAGCTATAAGGTTGGATTCCTTTTAACATTCTGTGGTGTAGTGGTAGCGCCTTGACTTAGTAATCATAAGTCCTAGGTTCGAGTCCCGGTCGGGGTAAAAAAAATGATTCAAGTTTTCACATATGTAATGTGCTTGTTTGATAATTTCATGGCCCGAATGAGATTGGGAATTGAATTAAATGCTAAAATGAAGCCACGAGTGAGGTTGGTGAATCTGTAATATGAACATAGTGGCATTCAGTTAGAATGTGTTCATTCCTAAGTATAGCAGATATAAGCTGTAAGGTTAGATTCCTTTTAACCTTCTGTGGTGTAGTGGTAGCGCCTTGACTTAGTAACCATAAGTCCTAGGTTCGAGTCCCGGTCGGGGTAAAAAAAATGATTCATGTTTTCACATATGTAATGTGCTTGTTTGATAATTTCATGGCCCGAATGAGATTGGGAATTGAATTAAATGCTAAAATGAAGCCACGAGTGAGGTTGGGGAATCTGTAATATGAACATAGTGGCATTCAGTTAGAATGCGTTCATTCCTAAGTATAGCAGATATAAGCTATAAGGTTGGATTATTTGTAACCTTCTGTGGTGTAGTGGTAGCGCCTTGACTTAGTAACCATAAGTCCTAGGTTCGAGTCCCGGTCGGGGTAAAAAAAATGATTCATGTTTTCACATATGTAATGTGCTTGTTTGATAATTTCATGGCCCGAATGAGATTGGGAATTGAAATAAATGCTAAAATGAAGCCACGAGTGAGGTTGGGGAATCTGTAATATGAACATAGTGGCATTCAGTTAGAATGCGTTCATTCCTAAGTATAGCAGATATAAGCTATAAGGTTGGATTCATTTTAACCTTCTGTGGTGTAGAGGTAGCGCCTTGACTTAGTAACCATAAGGCCTAGGTTCGAGTCCCGGTCGTGGTAAAAAAAATGATTCATGTTTTCACATATGTAATGTGCTTGTTTGATAATTTCCTTGCCCGAATGAGATTGGGAATTGAATTAAATGCTAAAATGGAGCCACGAGTGAGGTTGGGGAATCTGCAATATGAACATAGTGGCATTCAGTTAGAATGCGTTCATTCCTAAGTATAGCAGATATAAGCTATAAGGTTGGATTCCTTTTAACCTTCTGTGGTGTAGTGGTAGCGCCTTGACTTAGTAACCATAAGTCCTAGGTTCGAGTCCCTGTCGGGGTAAAAAAAATGATTCATGTTTTCACATATGTAATGTGCTTGTTTGATAATTTCATGGCCCGAATGAGATTGGGAATTGAATTAAATGCTAAAATGGAGCCACGAGTGAGGTTGGGGAATCTGCAATATGAATATAGTGGCATTCAGTTAGAATGCGTTCATTCCTAAGTATAGCAGATATAAGCTATAAGGTTGGATTCCTTTTAACCTTCTGTGGTGTAGTGGTAGCGCCTTGACTTAGTAACCATAAGTCCTAGGTTCGAGTCCCGGTCGGGGTAAAAAAGAAAGTGATTCATATATATATATATATATATATATATATATATATATATATATATATATATATATATATATATATATATATATATATACATATATATATATATATATATATATATATATATATATATATATATATATATATATATATATTTATATATATATATATATATATATATATATATATATATATATATATATATATATATATATATATATATATATATATATATATATCATATCATACATACATACATACATACATACATACATACATACATACATACATACATACATACATACATACATACATACATACATACATACATACATACATACATACATACATACATACATACATACATACATACATACATACATACATACATACATACATACATACATACATACATACATACATACATACATACATACATACATACATACATACATACATACATACATACATACATACATACATACATACATACATACATACATACATACATATATATATATATATATATATATATATATATATATATATATATATATATATATATATATATATATATATATATATATATATACTATGATTGTGACTCCGTGACAGGGAAGAATATTACCCTAATTAATAAAGACCCAGGCACGAAGAAAACATTAAGACGAAGAAAAATTAAAGGTTTAGAACAAGGCAGAGAGAAGGTAAATTATGCACGATAGGTTGAATTAATAGTCAATGTAATGACGACCTAGAGATGTGGCAAGATAAGGCCCTAAGATGACGATAACGTTAAGGGCAGAACCATTTCTACTACCAACCGTGTCTACCCTCACGCCAATAGTAGAGTGAACAAGATCCCCGCTGATTCATTGCACCCTTCTATGCCAGGTACTGGGACCATAAGCTTTGGAACTTACATAATTGTTGTAAAAATGAGAAAAAAGCAAGAAAAACGAAACATATGTATTAAGATAGATAGAGGTGTGTAACGCTTACACCAGAATTTTTGTGTAAGTAAGACTTAACCTGGAGTTGTCTGTACCAGTCCTAGCTAAATCAGTCATACTTTGAATCGAATTATTTCAATGGGCGGTTGGTGCCATGGCCAACCTACTAATCACACACACACGCATATATATATATATATATATATATATATATATATATATATATATATATATATATATATATATATATATATATATATATATATATATATATATTTGTATGTATGTATGTATGTATGTTTGTTACTATGTATATATATATATATATATATATATATATATATATATATATATATATATATATATATATATATATATATATATATATATATATATATATATATATATATATATATATATATATATATATATATATATATATATATATATATATATATATATATATATATATATATATATATATATATATATATATATATATATATATATATATATATATATAGTCACAGCAGTAATTGTTCGCGATTGATATATCACGGCCTTTTTATACAAATCAGTCTGTATTTATTAGAGTGTAATTACCCAATTGTAAGTACCTAATCTTGCTTGCGGGAAATTACCCTATGTCCATAACTCTCTGTCTCCTGGTCGGTTCCATTTATGTACTCAGTAACACTTATAATACTTGCCCTTAAAGGTATGGAATAAGTTATCAATAACTACCTCCTCGCTTAGCCAGTTCCAATCATCAAGTACTCTTACACTAAAAAAGTACTTCCTTACATCCTTTAAAGCAGTTATCTTATTAAGCTTTATAATATGACCTCTAGTTCTAGAGGCATCCACATCCAAATATCGATCCTTATCCACTCTGTCATTACCATTAAAGAATTTAAAATCCGTCACTATTTCCCCCTCATTTTACCAGCTTCGAGCGATGGTAGGTCTAATTCCCTCGGCCTCTCCATAACTGGGATTGCGTATTTTTGGCACCAGTTTCGCGGCATGTCTCTGAGCTTTTTACCACCTTAATTATGTGCTTTTCTCATGTGTGGATTCCCAAAGGGGGCTGCGTATTCAAATTTTGACCTCACATAGGTTACATAAATATTTCTCAACATTTCCTTGTCTATGTGTCTGAATCTACCCTTACAATTACTAAGAAAGCATATGCTGCCCTTGCTATGCCACTTATATACATATCTGGAGACAAATTTGCAGGTATGTTTACTCCTAGATCTCTCTCATTCTCTGTCTCTTAAGATCTGCTATTGCTATTGAGTATCCAAGCCCGGACCTTCCCATTACCTTACATTTAGAAGCATTGAATTTCATTAACCACTTTTCAGACCACTCATGCAGACTATTTAGGTCTTCCTGATGTTCTTTACCATTGCTCTTGTTTTTTACTTTCCTTACAATCTTTGCATCATCTGCAAACATATTCATGAATAAATGTGCAGACTCTGGCAAGTCGTTTACGTATACAAGGAACAAAAGTGGCCTTAAAATTGAACCCTGTGTATCAGAACAACTACCCCTTCTCCATTCACGCACTGAGTACCTCACTCTAACCCTCTGTTCCCTTCCTTCTAAGTAAGTTTTTATCCATTCCAAGACATTTCCTCCTATTCTCTCCATTACTTGCAGCTTCTTAATAAGTCTCTCGTGGGGGACACGAGGTTTCGTACATAGAGATTTCGTACATAGAAATAAAAACGAGGATTCGTACAGAGAACGACGTTTTGTATATAAAATCGGAAGAGGTTTCGTACATAGATTTTTTTTTTAAATTGATTATGAGCCAATTCAGTAATTATTGCTAATAAAGTGTTACTTGTTCCAATCTCTAATGTATGTGGTATACTAGTGAAAGAGGCCCATTTTGGGAGTTCCCAAAACGTTAAAAGAAAAATATCCAAAGTAAAAAATTAATTAAAAATTGATTTTATTTTAAAATATACCTATAAACATATAAACATAATTATTTACATAATTATTTACTAAAAAAAAAAATATCGTTAGGTTAGGTTAGGATTAATATACAGCGATGTTAAGTGCTAATAAACGGCCCTTAATCTTTCACATCAAAGATATCAAAATCTTTAGATTTCCTGTGTTAATTATCAGTCACAGTTGAAAAATAATTACAGTGTAAGATTAATCAGGATTTGAAAAATGAAATATATAGGTAAGTATTAATACTAATATATGCATCTAGAATTAATTAAAAAAAAAATAAATGAATACAAAAGATAAAGACAAACTAAAATGCACTTTACCGCCAAAATATACGCCGAAATACCCAACAGCACCCCCCCTCCCCATTTTTCCACATCGAAACACATCGGAAAAACGAACAGATCCGACTAGTAGTTAACGTAATTTATACGCAAAATCAGGTGACATACTAAAATGGAGTTTTTTGATAAACAGCTAATAATATCGTGGCGTTTTATTTCCTAAACAAAAGTTCAATTTATTGAAATTTTCTATTGTACGAAATCTCGTTCTCTATTGTATTTTTTTTTTAATTTTATGAAACCTCGTTTTGTGTATATACGAAACGCCGTATGTACGAAACATCATGTAACCCTCCCGTGTGGGACCGTATCAAATGCTTTCTGGAAATCTAGGAATATGCAATCTGCTCAGCCTTCTCTTTCCTGTAAGATCCGGTTTACCCCATCATAGTATTCTGATAAGTTTGCTATTGTTGATCTCTTTTCTCTGAAGCCATGTTGTCTCACTGACAAAAATTTGGAGGATTCCAAGTGAAGAGAGATGTATTCTCTTAGTAGTGTCTCCATAACTTTGCAAACTATGCTGGTCAAGGAAATGGGCCTATAGCTTAGAGCTACGTAATTATCTAATTGCGCTTACTGGAAAGAACCCTATGCTTGTAACTCCTTATCCCCTGGTCGGTTCCATTTTTGTACTCAGTAATACTAATCATAACTGTCCTTAAACCACGGGTCAAGTTAGCACCAACTACCTCCTCCCTTAGCCAATTACCATCATCAACCACTCTTACGCTAAAATAGTTCTTCTTTACATCCTGTAAAGCAATTTTCTTATTAAGCTTCAAAATGTTACCTCTAGTTCTAGTGCCTGCCATATCAAAATATCGATTCCTGTCCACTCTGTCATTGCCATGAAGGAATTAAAATCCTTCTTCATATCCCTCTCATTCTTCTAGCTCCTAGAGTGATGGTAAGTCTAATTCCCCCAGCCTCTCCTCATAACTGAGTTTGCGTATTTCTGGCACCACATTCATGGCATGACACTGAGCTTTTCCAACTTAATTATGTGCTTTTCTAAAGTGTTGATTCCAAAAGAGGGCTACATTTCAAGCTTTGGCCTCACATAGGATACATAAATATATCTGAACATTTCCTTGTCCATATGCCCGAAGGCTACCCTTACATTTGCTAAGAAAACATATGCTGCCTTTACTATGCCATTTATATGCTTTTCCTGAGGCAAACAGGTCTCTTGTTTAGAGCAGTATCCTTCCTTTCCTTTTTGAAGAGAGGTACCACATTTGCATGTTTTCAGCATCTTGGAATGTACCCAGATTCCAGGGACTATTCAAATATGATACATAGTGCTGCCGATATTGATGTAGCACATTTCTTAATTACATAAGGGGATATATCTTCAGGATCTGTAGCTTTGTTGGCATCTAACTCCATCAGTGCTTTGCATATCTTTGTGGCTGAAAAGATGATGTTCTCTAATATTGGCCCATGAGCTCCTAGCTTTGCAATTTGAGGGGGTGGGGTCTTTTTTGCTGTAAATACTGACTGAAACCCTTTGTTCAATTCTTGGCAGATCTCTTCATCCGTCTCAATGATGCTTCCATCAGCTCTCTTTAGCTTTAAAACCTGTTCTTTGACCTTCAATTTTTCTTTGATAAAGCTATAGAAAAGTGTGGGATTTTTTTTAGCCTTTTTGGTGATATCCTTTTCATAGTCTCTCTCTGCCTCTCATTTTCTTTTTTACTTAGATAATCATTTCTTGCTCTTTTATAAGTCTGCCAGGTATTTATGCTTTTTCTCCTGCTATACCTTTTCCGGCATTTATCTCCACAATTCCATAGCTCCCTTACACTAATTTTTTAACCATTTCTCTCTGGCATGCATAACTCCTGAGGGAGGGGGTTACGAATGCTTCCTCCACGTTCCACTGTGTGTCGTAAATGTCAACTAAATGGGGAGGAGTGAGGGAACTGGGAATCCCCTCCTCTGTATTTACTCTCACAAAAAGTCTTTGACTAAGCCACCCCGTTATAAGGGGGAATATGGCTTTGGTATATGGATGGATGGATGAATAACTCCTATTTTGGTGGAAGGTATATAACTATTTACTATCTTCCCATATTCCTAACAAAAGGCATTTTAAATTTCTAGTACAGATTTTTTTTTTAAATAAGGTCCTGTACTCAATAACTGCAAAAAAAAAATAATTTTAATGTAATCTCTTTTTGGATAGTTCCTCTTTGTGTCCTTCTCAGCGGCTCTACTTTCAAGCAGAGTATCTTCAAAAATATATCCCATCAACAACACACAGTGGTCACTCTTTCCAATCGGTGGTTCATATTCAAATGTTTCAATATCCAAAACATTATCTGTGAATACTAGATCAAACAGCGATGGCTCATTCCCACCCCTGACCCTTCTTGGTTCCAGTACATGTTGGTGTAGGAAATTCCCTTGTATGCAGTATAGGGATATTCACCCGAAAGAGTCTTCCTCACTTTTAGAGTCAAGATTTATCCAATCTATCTTTCTGTGATTGAAATCTCCCATAATCAAAATCCTACATTTTCTTTCCTGTGCAATGTTAGCAACTGAGCTTATGACTTTGATATTACCTATATGACCTTCGTCATAAGCTCCTAGCCTATGTTGGTTCCTTGTTGGGTTATATACAGCAGTTATTATAATGCTCTCTGACCCAGTATTTATGCGAGCAACAAGAAATTCCTTGAACTCACTTTCTATAGCCAAGTTTATTTCTTCAACTTGAATCCTTTCACTTATGAGCAGTGCTACCCCTCCACCATTCCTCTCAGATCTTTCAACCCTTAATATAAAAGCTTATTTCTTCAGCCTGAAATCTTTCACTTATGAGCAATGTTATCCCCCACCAGTCCTATCAGATCTTTCAATCCTTAATATCCTGAAACCCTTAGGAAATTTTTTTTTATGTTCTCACTT
The DNA here is from genome assembly GCA_037179515.1 of Halocaridina rubra. Lineage (NCBI taxonomy): Eukaryota > Metazoa > Arthropoda > Malacostraca > Decapoda > Atyidae > Halocaridina > Halocaridina rubra. The sequence continues at coordinate 116,023 of JAXCGZ010007574.1, forward strand.
AACTTAGTCTCTGTAGTCGTTGCTATATCTGCCTTACTATTGTGAATCCTATTCTTTAATTCTACTTCCTGATCAGGTTCCCCATCCCATCAGCATTTGTGTACAGCACTCTTCATAAGGCCCCATCTCCTGATCTTCTGTCATTATCTTCTTTATCTCCACTTTGTCTGAAAGAGCTGTAGAACAAGATCTTTTTTCTTCTCTTCTTCATTTCTTCCTTTATTTAACCTTCTAGTTTCTTGCAACAACTTTCTGATCCTTTCCATCTCTTCCTATGTACTTTATGGTCTAATTACCACTGTTTTGAATTCTTGAAGGTCTTTTAGGTTTTTCTCATCAATATTTCTCTACATGTCTAACCTCTCTCAAAGATTACTTTCATTGGACTAGACTTTCCGTTCCTAGAATATTTACCAATTTGGTGAATTCTTGCAATTTTCTCTGGACCACATACTACTCCAAGCTTCCTTATCAGGCCTAACACAGTAGCTTTATTTTGTTTAGTATTCCCTGCCATGTTGACTCCTGGGACTCACTTATGCCTGAGATTACCACTACCTTCTCTTTATCAAGTGCATGTTTAATCAGTGCATTAGTCTTTTCCATCGCAACATCTCTCATTTTTTTTATTACTGTTTCTGTATAGTCAACCTTTTGTACATTTTCCAATGCCACAACCCTCACTTCCTATTTTACTGCTACAATTTTTTTTTATGAGTGTGACATCGGGACAGGCAGAAACTGCCCTCATCAATAAAGGCCCGGGCACGAGAAAATACCAAGACGAAGGAAAAGAAAAAGGTTAAGGACAAGGCAGAGATGAGAAAATGTCAAAGGAAAACGACAGACAGAAAAAACAGTCACAGTACAGAGGACCCATATATATGGAGAACTAGGCTCTGAGATGACGATAGATCTGCTTTTTGAAGGATGAAAGGTCATAAGAATTAGGGAAGACAGAGGGAGGAAGAGAGTTCCAGAGTCTGGAGGTAGATGGGAAGAAGCAGTCGCTGCACCTACCAATCCGTGAGCTACTAGTCTTCAAACAGTACCTGTGAGATGAGGCCACTTGGTGAGTGTTACGCAGCCTCGGCAGTGGGGGAGGGATGCAACTCGCCAACTCATCAGAGCAGCGATGGAAGTAGTAGCGATAGAAAAGAGAAAGGGAAGATACCTTACAGCGAAGAGAGAGAGAATCCAGATTAGAAGTAAGAGAAGGATCATTAATGAGTCTGACTGCCTTAGATTCAACCCTATCAAGAAGATAAGTAAATGAAGAAGCACCCTAGATGTGTGAGCAGTATTCTAAGCAGGGACGGATAAGACCTTTGTAAATTTTAAGTAACTGCAAAGAGGAAAAGTAATGACGAAAACGAAACAGAACCCCCAATTTTTTGGACGAAGATGTAGAAATTTGGATTATGTGATTCCTCCAAGACAAGTTAGAGGCTATATGGATTCCTAATATGTTGATAGAGTTAAAAGGGTAAATTTCGCGAACTTTTCTATGCTTTCCTTTATCTTGTCATTCCAAGCTGAAATCTCGTCTCTCTCAGAAGAGAGCAGTGAACTAATATTTAATTCATTCAGGTTGTCATTCAACTGTTTGTTGTTATCTTCTTGTTTAGAAATTCTGGTTTCTAGTTCATTCTTGTCCCCTTCCAGCTTCTTTATTCATTTTTCTAGTTCTCTTCCCCTTGTGCCTTATTAGCTACCTCCAAAGTTCTTATTACCTCTCGAAGTGTTTCATTCTATTTCATGTCTTTATCCATATTCCGAATTTTATCAACCAGGTTTATTACAATGTCCAAAGAGCCACTCCCCCTCCAACAACACCCGGAGATCCTCTACCACTCCTCTTCTAATCATTGGATGGGAGAGTTTAGAGACAGATAATATTTTTTTTTATTCTTTGCCTTTTTTTTGTATTTATTCAGATAACTATACTTGGGGACATGTGCACATGGGCGCTCCCAGTGATATTGCAGTTGATAAACATTACAATCTATTTGATTATGTATAAATAAAATATTAATAGAATTTGCAATTGTATTTTAAATTCATAGCAAGTAATTAATAATAAAACATAGTGTAATAATTGATTGATGGCAGAAGAGCACTCTGCGATTATTAATTAAGAGTAATATTATTATGGTTTACATGTATTAATAGCAGATGAGCACTCAGCAATTATTTATTAAGGGTAATATTTGTAACAATATTTTCAATAGCCCTTGTTGAGTGCTATCATTTAAATTGCATTTCCACTTTTCAACAGTACTACTGCACACAATTTGATGCAGATATAGAATAACAATTTTCAGGTTAGAGTAATAAGTAGGTACATATACATATGCATGCATTAATTAGATGAGCAATAGAAACGCCACTGGGACTTCATAATCATACATATCAAGGAGAGAGAGAGAGAGAGAGAGAGAGAGAGAGAGAGAGAGAGAGAGAGAGAGAGAGAGAGAGAGAGAGAGAGAGAGAGAGAGAGAGAGAGAGAGAGAGAGAGAGAGAGAGAGAGAGAGAGAGTGAGAGTTTGTGGAATTCATTTCAGCAAAAGGAGTTATTCGTCCTTACCACATATAAAGATGCATACATGCATACTCATACACATCATTGTCATCTGAGGGTAACACAACAAAGGAAAGTGCATGTAATTCATCGCATGTACGTACACATATAAACCTGAATATACATACATACACACATAAACACAGCGCCATATAGTGGAAGATAAATTTGGAAGGAAAAGAAAAAGAAAGACTTAAAGCCCTTCCCCTTCTCTACCCTTCAAATTATGTACATGAGAGAGAATTACGTCAGCTTAATCCATTATTACTATTATTACAACTATTGCTGTAATTATTATTATTATTATTATTATTATTATTATTATTATTATTATTATTATTATTATTATTATTATTATTATTATTATTATTATTATTATTATTATTATTATTATTATTACCACCATCATCATTACTACAGCTTTTGTATATAGATAGAGTTACGAATCAAAAGTAGTAATTATTGATACATATAGACATACATATATATATAGATACATGTATATATGTACACACATATAAATATTTATGAGCTTCTGAGGGAGGGGGCTAGAATACTTCCTCCATGTTCCCCTGCGTGTCGTAAGAGTAGACTAAGTGGGGCAGAGCGAAGGGAATGAGAGACCCCCTCTCTGTACTTTCTCTTCCCAGAAAGTCAGAGCATTATTCCTTTACTCAGCGACTCATCTTACAAGGGGAAAAGTGGCTTATGTATATAAAAAGACATATGAGAGAGAGAGAGAGAGAGAGGAGAGAGAGAGAGAGAGAGAGAGAGAGAGGAGAGAGAGAGAGAGAGAGAGAGAGAGAGAGAGAGAGAGAGAGAGAGAGAGAGAGAAGGTATTCCCTCCACCTTTCCCCCAATTTTTTGGTAATTTAAATATGTTTAGATAGGGTAAAAGAATTACATTTTCAATGTTGGGTATACGCTAAGTATAGGATATAAGTTCTCTAGGTCGCAAAAGTACACACAGAGTTCAAAGTAGCTCAGACCAAGAGGTCTGAAGTCCTTAAGCTTTGTGCACTCTGTAATGTAGTGTACTAAATTGTTGCCCCCTTCACACTCACATAAATGGCATTTTGAGTGTTCTGGGTGCTTTCTCCCAGTTTTCTCGCAATTCACCTCCCATATATTTCTATAACCAAGTCTTATGTGGGCAGCAACTCTATCACAGTCACCTATAAGCATTTTACCCATGCTGTATTTGTGTCTCAGCCTTCTGAAGTTATCGTAATGTTGGATCGAACAACTGCTTATATGTTGTGTGAGAGTAGAAAGTTCTTGCTCTTCCATAATCTCATTATGCAACATTGTTTTGAACTGAGTCAGTGTGGTTATAGATTCAGACACTGAACTCTCAGTTGCCATTTTTGCCAGCCTGTCAGCCTTTTCATTACCTATTATCCCAACATGGGAGGGTACCCATGAAAACTTAACTTGGAGTTTAAGTTTTGCGCAGTTAATAAGAGCCTCTTGAATTTCAGCCATGAGAGTTTTGTAGGAGCTTTTTAATGATCTCAGTGACAGAAGCTCCCTCTGTGAGTCACAGAATATGATAGCAATTTTCCTAGCACTGAGAACATGTTCAATAGCAAGTTTTAGTCCAACAATTTCATATTCGGTGATTGATAACCACTTTGGCATACTCAGTGCTTTGTCAAATATTTGCTGCCCTTCAAAATGTTCATAAGGTATAATGCTGCACCCAGACCCTCCTGTACATCTTGTGAGATACCCATCAGTGAAAGAGAGAAAAAGTTTTCATTTAACTTCACACAGAATTGCTTTATCTTCATACGAGTACTAATTTAGTTACTTAGTTTATTTTTTTTCTGATAACATATCCTAATTTAAAATTTGAAATTGACAATTAGAGAAAACAAATACAGAAAGAAACCCACATGAAGAAATCTCGAATATTCTACCGAGGAGACAAATACTTAATGCTTTAAACACTTGTTTCTGCTATTGTTTCTTTTTAACTGCTAAGCTGATTATTTTAAGAAGAAAATTATTAGTCATTTTTTAACTAAGATTCGTTATCGCAGGGTTAGAACTCAAATCTAACTCAATAAAAAAAAAAATAAAAGTGAACAGAAGAAAAAGAAAAATCAGATAACTCTGCTACTTGCCAACTTAACGAAGCTGTCTCGGCTCTCTTTTTTCTCGTATTTGTTTATTTATTTATTCATTCATTTCGTCTAAAAATTTTATCATGTTAATCTATATGAGAAGGATATTGTTTTAGCAATATATGGAACCACAGGATTAGGTTAATAACGCTGTAAGAGCTCTCCCCCAGTTACACACACATACAAAAAAAAAGTTAATGTGATGGCTGTGTGTGTGTGAGAGAAAGAGAGAGAAAAAAGATATATATATATATATATATATATATATATATATATATATATATATATATATATATATATATATATATATATAGATAGATAGATAGATAGATAGATAGATAGAGAGAGAGAGAGAGAGAGAGAGAGAGAGAGAGAGAGAGAGAGAGAGAGAGAGAGAGAGAGAGAGAGAGAGAGAGAGATTGTACTCTCAGTACATAAATCCTTTAACGTAAAAACCTCTGCCCTATTGTGTACAACTTCAGTGCGTTGACAGTTCTTGACCAGGGTGGGAGATTATGTGGCCTGCGTTTCGTTCACGGTTAAATTCTCACGTTGACATTGACGCAAAATTTGATTTAATTCTACGTTTTGTTTCTCGATTGGCATCGTTTCTTGCTTGATATATTTTTAATACATAATTTTCATTGTTTATTTTTGCTTTTTTGGCATTTTTCGAATTACAGTTAAAACTTTACCGCAGTTTTTTTTTGTTTCTCTGTCAATGCATTTCTTTGGGTATGTATATATGATTACCTAATTGATTACCTAATTGTGTTTACGGGAAAGAGCCCAAAGCTCGTATCTTCCCGTCTTCTTATCGGTTCCATTTTATACTTAGTGATACTTATCATACCTGTCCTTAAAACTATGGATTGAGATAGCATTAACTACCTCCTCGCTTAGCGAATTCCAGTTATCAACTACTCTTACACTGAAAAAGTATTTTCTTACATCCTGCAAAGAAGTTTTCTTACGAAGCTTCAAACTATGACCTCTAGTTCTAGAGCCAGCCATATCAAAATATCGATCCCTATCCACTCTATCATAACCATGAAGGAATTTAAAGACTGTAACCATATCCCCCCTCACTCTTCTAGCTTCGAGTGATGGTAAGTCTAATTCCCTCAGCCTCTCATCATAACTGAGATTGCGTATTTCTGGCACCAGTTTCGTGGCATGTCTTCGAACTTTTTCAAGCTTAGCTATGTGCTTTTTCAAGTGCGGATTCCAAAAGGGGGCTGCATATTCGAGTTTTGGCCTCACATAGGTTACATAAATATTTCTGAACATTTCCTTGTCCATGTGCCTGAAGGCTACCCTTACATTTGATAAGAATGCATATGCTGCCCTTACTATGCCATTTATATGTATTTCTGGAGACAAATCTGCCAGTATGTTTACTCCTAGATCTCTCATTTTCTGTCTCTTGAAGTTGTACTCCAGCCACCGAATAGTCAAGCTTGGGCCTTCTTGCACTTGTACCCATTCTCAGTACCTTACATTTTGAAGTATTGAATTTCATTAGCCACTTTTCTGACCACTCATGCAGATTATTTAGATCCTCCTGAAGTTCTCTACCATTGTTCTTGTTTTTTACTTTCTTCACAATCTTTGCATCATCTGCAAACATATTCATGAATAAATTTACAGACTCTGGTAGGTCATTTACATATACAAGGAACAAAAGTGGCCCTAAAACTGAACCCTGTGGAACCCCACTACTAACTCTTCTCCATTCAGACACTGAGTGTCTTACTCTAACCCTCTGTTCCCTTCCTTCTAAGTAAGTTTTTATCCATTCCAAAACATTTCCACCCATTCTAGCCATTGATTGCAGCTTCCTAATAAGTCTCCCATGTGGAACAGTGTCAAATGCTTTCTGGAAGTCTAGGAATATGCAATCTGCCCAGCCCTCTCTTTCCTGTAAGATTTGGCTTACCTCATCATAAAATTCTAATAAGTTTGTTACTGTTGATCTACCTTCTCTGAAGCCATGTTGCCTCACTGACAAAAAGTTGAAGGATTCCAAGTGAAGAGAGATATGTTTCCTTAGTAGTTTCTCCATAACTTTGCAAACTATGCTGGTCAAGGAAACTGGTCTATAGTTCAGAGCCGTATCCCTCCTTCCCTTTTTGAAGATAGGTATCACATTTGCTTGTTTCCAGCATCTTGGAATCTCCCCTGACTCCAGTGACTATTTAAATATGATACTTAGTGCCAATGATATTGAGTTTGCGCATTTTTTAAGCACATGAGGGGATATGTCATCAGGACCTGTAGCTTTATGAACATCTAAATCCATCAGCGCTTTGCATACCTTTGTGGCTGTAAGGTTGATGTTCTCTAATACCTACCCTTGAGCTTCTATCTCTGCAATCTGAAGGGGGTGGGGTATTTTCTACTGTAAATACTGACTGAAACTCCTTGTTCAATTCTTTGCAGATCTCTTCATCCGTATCAGTGATGCTTCCATCCGCTCTCTTTAGCCTTAAAACCTGTTCTTTTACCTTCAGTTTTCCTCTGATAAAACTGTGGAAAAGCTTGGGATTTTCTTTAGCCTTCCTGGTGATGTCCCTCTCATAGTCTCTCTCTGCCTCTCTCCTTTTACTTAGGTAGTCATTTCTTGCTCTTTTGTAGGTTTGCCAGGCATTTATGTTTTTTCTCCTCCTATACCTTTTCCAGCATTTGTCTCTCCACTCCTTAGCTCTTTTACACCCATTATCGAACCATTTCTCTCTGGCATAAATTACACCTACTTTGGTGACAGGTATGCAGCAATCTATTATCTTCCCATATTTCTCACAAAAGATGTCATACATTTCTTGTACAGATTTGTTGTAAAATAAGGTTCTCCAGTCAAGAACTGCAAAAAGCTCATTCATATTGATGTAATCTCCTTTCGGATAGTTCCTCCTCATGTCCTCAGTGCCTCTACTCTCAAGAAGAATATCTTCAATGATATACTCCATCAACAACACACAGTGGTCACTCTTTCCAATTGGTGGTACATACTCAATTTTTTCAATATCCAATACATTATCTGTGAACACTAGATCAAGTAGTGACGGCTCATCCCCACCCCTGGCCCTTGTTGGTTCCATTAAATGTTGGTGTAGGAAATTCCCTTGTACGCAATCTAGGAATCTTGCCCCGAATGATTCCTCACCACTGTGTGGGTCTAGATTTATCCAATCTATCTCTTTATGATTAAAGTCTCCCATAATCAAAATCCTACATTTTTTTTCCCGTGCCATGTTAACAACTGAGTTTATGACTTCAATAGTACCTATATGACTTTCCTCATAAACTTCAAGCCTATTTTGGTTCCTTGGTGGGTTGTATACAACAGTTATTATAATGCTCTCTGACCCAGTATTTATGCGAGCAACAAGAAATTCCTTGAACTCACTTTCTATAGCCAAGTTTATTTCTTCAACTTGAATCCTTTTACTTATGAGCAGTGCTATCCCTCCACCAGTCCTCTCAGATCTTTCAACCCTTAGTATTCTGAAGCCCTTTGGAAAAACTGTGACACAGTTTATGTCCTCACTCAACTTAGTCTCTGTAATTGCTACTATATCTGCCTTACTGTTGTGAATCCTATCTTTTAATTCTACTGCCTTACCAGCTAATCCATCAGCATTTGTGTATAACAATCTTAATGAGGCCCCATCCCCTGATCTTATGTCATTATCTTCTTTATCTCCCATTTGTCTGGAAGAACTCTGTAATGAAAATTTTTCTTCTCTTCTTCATTTCTTTCATCATTTAACCTTCTTGCCTCTTGCAACAAGTTTTTGATCTTTCCCATCTCTTCCTGTGTTCTGTATCGTCTAATGAACACTTCTTTGAATTCTTGAAGGTCTTTTAGACCTTTTTTTCTCAACAATATTTCCCTACATGTTTCCCCTCTCTCAAAGGTTACTTTTGTTGGTCTCGGCTTTCCTTCCCTCGAATATTTACCTAGTTGGTGTATGCTTACAATATCCTCAGGACCACATACTACTCCAAGCTTTCTTATCAGGTCTACAACCCTAGCTTTATTTTCTTCAAGTCTCCCCTGCCATGTTGGCTCCTGGGATTCGCTTATGCCTGAGATTACCACTGTCTTCTCCTTATCAAGTCCCTGTTTGCTGAGTGGGTTTGCCCTTTCCATCACAACGTCTTTCATTTTTTCGATTACTGTCTCTTTATAGTCAACTGTTTGTATGTTTTCCAGTGCCACCACCTTTACAGCCTCTTTTACTGCCACATTCCCCTTTAGTGATC
>JAXCGZ010007574.1:130000-142500 GCA_037179515.1 Halocaridina rubra
ACGGTTCCACACGGGAGATATATTGAGATGCTGCAAGTACTGTCGAGAATAGGTGGAAATCTCTTGGAATGGATAAAAACTTACTTAGAAGGAAGGAAACAGAGGGCTTGAGTTAGACACTCAGTGTGTGAATGGAGATGGGTTAGTAGTGGGGTTCCACAGGGTTCTGTTTTAGGGCCACTTTTATTCCTTGTTTATGTAATTGACTTACCAGAGTCTGTAAATTATTATTATTATTATTATTATTATTATTATTATTATTATTATTATTAATATTATTATTATTATTATTATTATTATTATTATTATTATTATTATTATTATTATTATTATTATTATTATCTTCATTATTATCATTATCATCATTTTTATTATTATTATTATTATTATTATTATTATTATTATTACCATTATTGTTATTATTATTATTATTATTATTATTATTATTATTATTATTATTATTATTATTATTATTATTATTATTATTATTATTATTATTATTATTATTATTATTATTATTATCATTATTATTATTATTATTATCATCATTATTGTTATTATTATTATTATTATTATTATTATTATTATTATTATTATTATTATTATTATTATTATTATTATTATTATTATTATTATTATTATTATTATTATTTTATGACCCTAGTCTTTAGGTCTTTGAATGTGTGTGGCTGTGATTTAAGTGAAATTAAGAGGGTGGAGAGAAAGATGGATGTACTTGCACTGAGCGAAACAAAGACGAAAGGGAATGATGTGGTGATATTGGGGAGTATGGTAGGTAGGGTGTCTGAAGTTTAGAGAGGGAGAGGAAGAGAGAGAGTGCCTCTGTTGGTAAGTGAAGAGATAAATGTGTGGTGGCATGGAAGGATGTATCATCTCGAATAACCGTGGCTAAATTGAGACTGGGTAGCGAGTTTGGGAATTTGTGAGAGCAGATGGCCCTGGCAGTGAAAAAGTGAGGATGAAAGAAAAGAATTTTGGATGAAATTGAATGAGTGAGTGGAAGATTTGGGAATGAATGTGAATGTTTTGTTGATTGGAGATTTGAATGCTAGAGTAGGGACACCAGTAGATGGTGTAATTGGGAAGTATTGAGTACTTGGAAAGTGAAGAAAATATAATACAAATGTGTATTGAGAGAGAAAAATATTGATTGCCCATGCTGTATTTAAAAATTAAGATAGAGTAGTGGACAGAACATTAATGAATTATGTTGTGGTGGACAGGAAGGTGATTGGAAGAGTATTGGATATGAATGTACTGAGAGGAGCTAGTGGTGTAATATCTTATCATTATTTAGTGGAAAGTAGAGTGAGAGTGGGAGAAAAGTGGAGAAAGAGGAGAAGTGAGAGAGGAATTGAGGTGCTAAAAGTAAGTGAACTGAATAAGATAGAAAGAACTGTGAGTATTAGGCTAGTCTGAGGTATATGTGGAATATAGTGAAAGAGAAAGTGGAGGAGGGAGTGGAAGAAGAATGGAGTTGTTTCAAAGAGGAAGTTATGATGTGTGCAGAGGCAGTGTGTGGAAGGAGACTAATAGGTGGAAGTAAAAGGGAAGGTAGTGAATGGTGGAATGAGCAGGTGAGTGCAGTAGTGCATGAAAAGATGCAGGTATTTGAGGTACTGTAGAGGCATATGAAAGGTGTAGTGCAAAGAGGAGGTTAGTGAAGAGCTTGGTGAGGGAGGCAAAGAGAGAAGTGAATGTAAGGTGGGATAGGAGTTTTTCTGAGAATTTTGAGGAAGAAAAAGATGTTTTGGAAGGAAGTGAAAAGAGTGAGGAAAGGTGAGTCTGGTAGGGAGGAGAGGGTGAAAGGAGCAGATGGGCAATTGCTAGTAGAAGAAATAAAGGTGAGAGAAAGATGGGCTGCAATTTCCAGGAACTGCTAAATGAGGAAGATTATAAAGTGGTAGAGACTGTAGCTGTGGAAATGAATGGAGAATACCAATTATGAGTGATGAAAATGATAGAGAAATCACGAAAGAGGAGGTACATTTGGCATGGAGAGCAATGCAAGCTGGTAAAACACCAGGGACAGATGGGTGTCATATAGAAAGATTGTCAAAAGGTGGAGAGACATTTGTGAAATGGATGGTTAGGTTGCTGAATATATGTTTTAGGAAAGGGAGGGTCTCAGTTGATTTGAGGACTTAATGTGTATTTCCCTATTATAATGGGAAAGGAGATAAGTATGAGTGTAGCAGTTTTAGAGTAATTAGTTTCTTGACTGTAGTTGGTTAGGTTTATAGTAGAGTGTTAATCGAGACAATTAGGAAAGGTACTGAAAGACTGACTGGGGAAGAACAATGTGGGGTCAGGAGAGGAAAAGGGTTTATGGGTCAGGTGATTGTGGTAAGACAGGAGTGTGAGAAGTTGTTAGGGAAAGGTAGGGACACTTTTTGGGCCTTTATGGTCTTAGAAAAAGCATATGGCAAAGTTGATATAGAGGCGCTGTGGAGTGTGTTGTGACTATATGGAATGAGTGGAAGTTTGTTGAATGCAGCCAAGAGTTTTACATGAATAGTAGAGCAAGTATGTGAGTCAGGAATGGTATGAGTGCTTGGTTTGAGTTGAATTTAGGGCTACGTCAAGGTTGTGTATTGTTGCCATAGTTGCTTAATGTGCACATGGATGGAGTGGTAAGGGAAATAAATGAAATATTATCTTATAGAGGCTTGGAATTACAGTGTTGCCTCCCTTATCGCGGTAGTTCGGTTCCGGAACCCGGCGCGAACCAGGAAAATCGCGAAGTAGGATCAGCCTTAAAAAAAAAAAATAATAATAATAATAATAATAATAAAGATGATTATGACACCAGGACAGGCCAAAAATTATAAAATAAAACGGCCTTTATCAGGCTGTAAGGAGAAACAGAGATGGAGAGTGGGATGACCTGTCAGATGTGAAGGGATTATAAAAGATGTGTAATGAATATCCAGCTCTCTGCTGGGTTTACTATACCTCTGCATTACCTTCATGATGTCTGTTCTAAAACTTCTCCTTAAATCTTATTATTATTATTATTGGCAACAATAATTTTCCTTTGATGATGATTGGGGAGATTATTATTATTATTATCATTATTATTATTATTATTATTATTATTAATATTATCATCATCATTATTACTACGGATTCGTAATTAAACCATTATTTTTACTATAAATAATGTAGTTTTGGTTGAATGAACAAGAGTTACTTAAAGATTCTCTCTCTCTCTCTCTCTCCTCTCTCTCTCTCTCTCTCTCTCTCTCTCTCTCTCTCTCTCTCTCTCTCTCTCTCTCCAACATTCTATTCTACCCAACCCCCTACACTCTCTTTGTCCCAGCCAACTAGGGAGGGGCACTCTACACAGTTATTAAAAGTAAATAAACCAACAGATGTACAAACAATGATGCACCCTTAATAATAATAATAATGATGATGATGATAATAATTCCACAATCATCATCAAAGGAAAATTATTGTTGCCAATGATAATAATAATAATAATAGTAATAATAATAATAATAATAATAATAATAATAATAATAATAATAATAATAATAATAATAATAATAATAATAATAATAATAATAATAATAATAAGAATAATAATAAGATCTAAGCAGAATTATTGGAATAGACATCATGAAAGTAATGCAGAGGTATATTAAAACCCAGCATAGAGCTGGATATTCATTACACATCTTTTATAATCCCTTCACATCTGACAGGTCATTACACTCTCCATCTCTGTTTCTCTTTACAACCTGATAAAGTCTGCTTTATTTTATCATTTTCTGGCCCATCCTGGTGTCACAATCTTTACAAAAAAAAAAAAAAATTGCCAAAAAAAAAACCCGCGATACAGTGAGAACGCGAACCAAGAAACGCGAATAACCGGGGTAACACTGTATTGGGTGAGTTTTTTTTTCTTTTTTATGAGTGTGACACTAGGACAGGCAGAAACTGCCCTCAACAATAAAGGCCCGAGCACAAGAAAATACCAAGATGAAGGAAAAGAAAATGGATAAGGACAAGGCAGAGATGAGGTAATGTCACACAAAGGAAAACGACAGACAGAAAAAGCAGTCAAAGTACAGAGGACCCAGAGATATGGAGGACTAGGCCCTGAGATGACGATAGATCTGCTTATTAAAGGATGAAAGGTCATAAGAATTAGGAAATACAGAAGGAGGAAGAGAGTTCCAGAGTCTGGAGGTAGATGGGAAGAAGCAGTCGCTGCACCGACCAATGTGCGAGCTACATATCTCCACACAGTACCCATGAGATGAGGCCACTTGGCGAGTGTTATGTGGCCTCAGCAGTGGGGAAGGGATGCAACTCGCCAACTCATCAGAGCAGCGATGGAAGTAGTAGAGATAGAAAAGCGAAAGGGAAGATACCTTACGGCGAAGAGAGAGAGAGAATCCAGATTAGAAGTAAGAGAAGGGTCATTAAAGAGTCTGACTGCCTTAGATTCAACCCTATCAAGGAGATAAGTATAAGAAGAAGCACCCCAGTTGTGTGAGCAGTATTCTAAGCAGAGACGAATAAGACCTTTATAAATTTTAAGTAACTGCAAAGAGAAAAAGTACTGACGAAAACGAAACAAAACCCCCAATTATTTGGAAGAAGATTTAGAAATTTATATTTTATGATTCCTCCAAGACAAGTCACAGGCTATATGGATTCCTAATATGTTGATAGAATTAAGAGGGTTAATGCTGTTTGTTTCTGTTTGTTATCAGGAGGAGAAGAAGATAAAGATATAGCCAGAAACTGTCTTGGAGGCATTGAATTTAACTAAATTTTAAGTGCCCCACTCAGATACTCTCTGCAAATTGTAGTTGAGAGTAGAAGAAAGAGTGATTCAAGACTGATTACGAGTAGCAGATGAAGGTTGTGAAGAAAGGGCAAAGGAAAAGTGAATGGTAGATTCATTAGCAAAGGCATGAAGAAGAGAGGAAGATGGGGATTGTAGAAGATCATTGATGAAGAGAAGGAACAGAGTAGGTGAAAGAACAGAGCCCTGTGGAACACCTCTGGTAACAGAGGAAGGGCTAGATGTTCTATCATCAACAACTACATATATAAAACGGTCAGAAAGAAAATTGGAAATTAGAGGACAGAAAGAAGGGGTAAAACCATAGGCAGGGAGTTTGGCCAACAGAGCCTTGTGCCAGACTGTCAAAAGCCTTAGAGATATCTGTATGTCGATAAAGGATTCCCCATAGTTCCTCAGAGAAGATGACCATACATGAGTAAAATAGGACAGGAGATCACAAGTGGATCTTGCCTTGTGGAAGCGGTACTGGTGATCGGAGATAAGTGAGTTAGATGCAAGGCTTTTCAAGAAGTGAGCATTGAGCAAAGTTTCAAAAACTTAGAAGAGGTTAGGGCAATAGGTTGGTAGTTTGAAGGAATAGAGCGGTCACCCTTCTAAGGAACAGGTTGAACTAGAGCATTCTTCCATGATGATGGATAGATACTCCCTGACAGAATGAGGCGAAAAAGACGGCAAAGCATGGGAGGCAGTTCATCTGCAAACTCCTTAAGGAAACTTGCAGGGATACCATCGGGACCAGATGATTTGTTCGTCTTTAGCGAGCGAAGAACCTTATGAACTTTGCGTGAAGAAAGGATAAGGGAGGGCATAGGGTTAGAGAGGGTTAAAGATTGAGGAATAGGTGCGCTGTAATCATTTATAGAAGACTTGGCAGAAAAATGAGAGCCAAAGAGAGTGGTTTTGTCAGTGGGAGAGCAAACTATAGAACCATCAGAATGGATGAGAGGGGGAAAGCTTGAGCTACAGAAGTTATTGGAGAAGTTTTTGGCTAAGGACCAGAAGCATTTGTCAGTGGGAGAGGAGTTAAGGTCATCAACTTTCCTTCTTATAAAGGAAGCCTTAGACATTCGAATCTGAGCAGTATAGCAATTCCTAGCTACAATAAAAGCAGATCTAGTTAAATCAGAAGGAGAGGCTTAGTAAGATCGATGTGCCCGATTCCTGGCCTGGATAGCCATGGAGCAGGCACTGTCAAAGCAGGGTTTAGGGGGAGAGACAGTTTTTGTAGAAGACGGGATGTATGCCTCCATTCCCATGGCCATGATCTCGGCAACTTTAGAGCTACCTGATCAGGGTTGCAGAACCGAAAGCAGTAGTCATCCCATGGGAAGTCAAAGAGGTAGTTACACAAATTTTCATGTTGGGTACGCTCAAAGAGCCAAAGGGAGCACTGAGTAGGAGGGATTGGTGAAGGGGAGCAAAAATGGAAGAAATTGATATCATACAGTGGTCAGATTTACCAAGAGGGAAAAGCACAGAATAAAAGTAGTTAGAAGGATAAGAAATAAAAAATAGGTCAAGAATGTTTGCTGCATGTTCGTGACGATCAGGAACACGAATAGGATGTTTGATAATTTGCTCCAGATCGTGAGTAATAGAGGAAGCAAGGACCTCACTTCCTCCCACATCAGTGTGAGAGGAATGAAGCCACTCAATGTGATGTACATGGAAGTCTCCTATATAGAGAACTTCAGCTTGTGGGTGAGAAGATATCAAGGACTCATGGCACGAGGACAGATATTCAAAGAAAGACACAAACTCGGTGGAGTTTGGAGAACAGTAGCAGAAGCAAAGGAATAGTGGTAGTGGAGAGATCGACTTTTAGCCAGAGAACATCAAAGTCGGGAGATTCAAGGCCCATGAGCCTCGCAGTAGGAGTGATAATGTTGCAGTAGGCACAGACCCCGCCTTTGGAACGAAAATGAGGATACAGATTATAGTGAGAGCTTTGGAATGGGTCAGTGGAAGCATGTATAGACAGCTGCGTTTCAGTCAGGAGGAGGAGGTTAGAGGGGGAAAGCACCCAAGCACAGTTCCACAGACGAAAGATTAGAGTTCAGCCCACGAATGTTAGAATAGTGAAGAGTGAAAGAAGCAGATCTATTAGGAGGTGCAAGGTTATGAGCAGAACCGTTACTACCACCAGGGGTGTCTGCCCTCAAGACGATAGTGCAGTCAACATGATCCCCGGAGATTCTTTGCACCCCTCTATGCCGGGTACTGGGGGCCATTAGCTGTGGACCTTCCATAAATAATAAAAAAATGTGAGGAAAAAAGAGAGAAAAAGAGACAGATGTGGGTAATGTTGTAACTTGACAAATGTAATGGAATAGCAAGAGATGTGTAACGAATATGCCAGAATATTCAGTGTAGATGTAGGCATGAGGAAAGAACTGTCCTGAAGGAAGACTCAACCCGGAACTGTCTGGACCCTAGTTGTGAAAATTGAAACAATTACTATTGCAGATTATGCTGTACTGGTTGCTGATTCTGAGAATGAACTGAATCATTTGGTAACTGAGTTTGTTGGGGTGTGTGTGAACGAAGGAAGTTGTGGGAGAATATTGGTAAAAGTAGTCATGAGATGTATGAGGAACACTAATTTTGATGGATTGAATGTAGAATGGGGAGTTACTTCAAGAAGTTAATAGAATTAAGTATCTGGGGTTGTACATATCAAAAAGTGGATGAGTGGATGCAGAGGTAATTCATAGAGTGGATGAAAGTAGTAAATGTCTAGGTGGGTTGAAAAGTGTGATGAGAAATAGGCATTTGGTAATAAATGTAAAGTGAAGGATATATGAAGGTATGATTGTGCCGACAGCATTGTTTGGAGCAAAGACTTGGTATACAAAAGAAGATGAAAAGAGCAAGCTGAATGTATTGGAGAAGAGGTGTTTGAGAATTATGCTTGGTGTATCTAAAATAGATAGAGTAAGAAATAAGATCAGGCAGAGAACGAGTGTTGAAAGAAAGCTGTTGGACAGGTTAGATCAGAGAGTATTGAGTTGGTTTGGACATATGGAAAAGATTAGTGATGAACGACTAGTGAAGAAGGTGTGGAGTGCAGAAGTGGTTGGAGTTAGACCAAGATGAATGGACGGAGTGAATAGGGCATATAATGCACATGGAATGTCAGCGGAGCAGGAAAGAGTGTGTGCAAACGACAAGAATGAATGGAGGAAGATAGTATATGGGTGACTTGGGCTAAAGAGATTTCTCACACCTGCTTGCTTTGTGAACTGTGATGGACAGGTGTGAGGGAAGATGCCATGTCATGAAGCAGTGGGGGTAAAGCAGCTACGGCTGTCGGACTCACTCTAGAATATCCTTTGTACAAAATGGAAATAAATGTTTGTTTGTTTGTTTATTTGTTTGTCCGCCTACCTTGTGGATAACCCAAGCAGGGTGGTAGGGGGGAAACATGGCAACCCTTTATCCCCAAGGAGCTAAGAGGAGTAGTTGAGGTATGATTGGATTCTGGTGACTGCGTGTTTATTGGCTCGGCCACCCCTTTACAAGGTGGAATGAGCTCATGAATATGTAAATGTATGTATATATGTTTTTCTATGATTGTGACACCAGGACGGGTAAAAAAAAAAGAATAAAAATTGCCATCATCTGCCCTGGGCACGAAGAATACAGTAAGTAAAGAGAAACAGAGATGGGAAGTGTTGTGACTAGTCAGGTGTGAAGGGATAATAAGGGATTTGTAACGAATTCCAAGAATATTCGGTGTTGATTATGCATAGAAAAAGAACCGTAACTGAAGGACTTAACTTCGAACTGTATGTATGTATGTATGTATGTATGTATGTATGTATGTATGTATGTATGTATGTATGTATGTATGTATGTATGTATGTATTATTATTATTATCATAATTTATTGTTATTATTATTATTATTATTATTATAATCATAATTTATTATTATTATTATTATTATTATTATTATTATTATTATTATTATTATTATTATTATTATTATTATTATTATTATTATTATTATTAGTAGTAGTAGTAGTAGTAGTAGTAGTAGTAGTAGTAGTAGTATTTTTCACGTCCGCCTGAAAATGCTTCTTAAGTAGTAAGTAATCTGAGAAGACAGATGTTGAGAACAGATAAGGGATGCTCTATATTCTATGAATCCTTTGACTGATATATTAAGTATAAATTCTCTCTCTCTCTCTCTCTCTCTCTCTCTCTCTCTCTCTCTCTCTCTCTCTCTCTCTCTCTCTCTCTCTCTCTTTCCTTCACAAACACACACACACACACACACACACACACACACACACACACACACACACACACAGACACACACACACACACACACACACACACACACACACACACACACACACATACATTATTGAAGTCATAAATTCAGTTCTTAACATTGCACGGGAGAAAAAATGTAGGATTATATTATGGGAGATATTAATCATAGAGAGAAAGATTGAATAAATCTTGACCCACACAGTGGTGAGGACTCATTCGGGGCAATATTCCTAGACTGCGTGCAAGGGAATTCCCTACACCAACATGCGCTGGAACGTACGAGGGCCAGGGTGGGGATGAGCCATGGCAACTTGATCTAGTATTCACAGATAATGTGTTGGATATTGAAACAATTGAGTATGAACCACCAATTGGAAAGAGTGACTAATGCGTGTTGTTGATAGAGTATATCATCGATGTTCTGCCTGAGACTAGAGGCACTGAGGACACGAGGAGGAACTATCCAATAGAAGATTACATCAAGATGCATGAGCTTTTTGCAGTTATTGACTGGAGGACCTTATATAACAAAAAAATTCTGTACAAGAAATGTACGTAATCTTTTGTAAGGAATATGGGAAGATAGTAGACTGCAGCATGCCTGTCACCAAAATATGAGTAACTCATCCCAGAGAGAAATAGTTCAATAATGAGAATAAGAGAGCTAAGGAGTGGAGAGACAAATACTGGAAAAGGTATAGGAGGAGAAAAAGCATAAATAACTGCAGACTTATAAAAGAGCAAGAAATGATTACCTATGTAAAAGAAGAGAGGCAGAGAGAGATTAAGAAAGGGCTATCACCAGGAAGGCTAAAGAAAATCCCAAATTTTCCACAGCTTTATCAGAGGAACACTGAAGGTAAAATATCAGGTTTTAAAGCTTAAGAGAGCAGATGGAAGCATCACTTAGATGAATGAAGAGATCTGCGAAGAATTGAACAATGAGTTTCAGTCAGTATTTGCTGTAGAAAATACCCCACCCCCTCAGATTGCAGAGATAGAAGCTCATGGGCTGATGTTAGAGAACATCATCTTTTCAGCCACAGATGTATGCAAACACTGATGTAGATAGATGTCCATAAAGCTACAGGTCCTGATGATATATCCCCTTATGTACTTAAAAAATGTACAAATTCAATATCAGCAGCACTAATTATCATATTAAAAAAGTCGCTGGAGTCACGGGAGATTCCAAGATGCGTGATACCTATCTTCAAAAAGGAAAGGAGAACACGGCTCTAAACTCTAGACCTGCTTCCTTGGCCAACATAGTTTGCAAATTTATGGAGAAACTACTAAGGAAACATATCTTTCTTCATTTGAAGTCCTTCAACTTTTTGTCAGTGAGACAACATGGCTTCAGAAAAGGTAGACCAACAGTAAAAAACTTATTAGAATTTTATGATGAGGTAAACTGAATATTAGAGGAAAGAGAGGGCTGGATCCTTGTATATGTAAATGACCTACCAGAGTTTGTAAATTCATTCAATATTATGTTTGCAGATGATGCAAAGACTGTGAAAAAGAAAGACAGTGTGTTACAGGACTCGATTAAATAGGATATCCACAGTATGTTCCTTTGTGTGTCGCTTTAGATGTCACTATTAATTTCTATTATGGAGGTGGATACAGACAAGCTGGGACTGGTGAAATTGTCTACATGAGTGGTCAGAAAAGTGACTAATGAAATTCAATACTTCAAAATGGTTACTCGGTGGAAGGAGTACAAATTCAAGAGGCAGAGAATGAGAAAGATCTGGGAATAAACATACTGGCCCATTTAACTCCAGAAATACATATAAATGGCATAGTAAGGGCAGCATATGCTTTCTTAGCAAATGTAAGGGTAGCCTTCAGGCATATGGACAAGGAAATGTTCAGAAATATTTATATAACCTATGTGAGGCCAAAACTTGAAAATGCAGCCCCCTTTTGGAATCCGCACTTGAAAAAGCACGTAGTTAAGTTGGAAAAAGTTCAAGGACATACCACAAAACTGGTGTCAGAAAGACCCAATTTCAGTTATGATGAGAGGCTAAAGGAATTAGACTTACCATCACTCTAAGCTAAAAGATTGAGGGGGATATGGTGATAGTCTTTAAATTCCTTCATGGCTATGATAGAGTGGATTGGGATCGATATTTTGATATGGCTGGCACTAGAACTAGAGGTCATAGTTTGAAGCTTCGTAAGAAAACGTCTATGCAGGATGTAAGGAAGTATTTTGTTTTTTAGTGTAAAAGTGGTTGATAATTGGAATTCGCTAAGCGAGGAGATA
Source organism: Halocaridina rubra (assembly GCA_037179515.1). Taxonomy (NCBI): domain Eukaryota; kingdom Metazoa; phylum Arthropoda; class Malacostraca; order Decapoda; family Atyidae; genus Halocaridina; species Halocaridina rubra. The sequence continues at coordinate 141,405 of JAXCGZ010007574.1, forward strand.
GTTAATGCGAACTCAATCCATAGTTTTAAGGGCAAGTATGATAAGTATCACTAAGTACAAAATGGAACAGATCAGGAGACGGGAAGTCATGAACTTGGGCTCTCTCCCGTACTCACAATTAGGTAATTACACACACACATACACACACTGATGCATGATATACTCATATAGGTATGATGATAGGCTGAGGTATATACTGCCATCACTCGAGCTATATAGTAGGGGGTATAGGTGACAGTATATATCATCATGGTTATGATGAGTGGATAGGTATCGAAGGCGCTAGGCGGCACTACACCACAGGCAAGGTGTAGCTCGGTAGCGCCTTGACTTGCGGAGTAATCATACACATGTCGTGTGTGTAGTGATATATGGATATCGATAAGCTAGTAGGTAGTTATGATACCTCATCCATAGTATAGTACAGGTATGATAGTATCACTAGTATATATATGGACCTATCAGTATACGTATATATACTAGCTATGGGATATATCCATATACACTATATAGGTAATCACTATATATATATATATATATATATATATATATATATATATTTATATATATAAATATATATATATATATATATATATATATATATATATATATATATATATATATATATATATATATATATATATATATATATATATATATATATATATATATATATATATATATATATATATATATATATATATATATATATATATATATATATATATATATATATATATATATATATATATATATATATATATATATATATATATATATATATATATATATATATATATATATATATATATATATATATATATATATATATATATATATATATATATATATATATATATATGTATATTCACTTTATGTGTACGCATGCAAACATACACACACACACACACACACACACACACACACACACACACATATATATATATATATATATATATATATATATATATATATATATATATATATATATATATATATATATATATATATATATATATATATATATATATAATAAGGAAGCCCATCAGTGAAACAAAACTTATAAAACAATGCTATTTTTCGGATCCCAACTGGA
>JAXCGZ010007574.1:147500-160000 GCA_037179515.1 Halocaridina rubra
TGGGGAATCCTTTGTTGTTGCCCTTGATATCTCTAAGGTTTATGACAGAGCTTGGCACAAGGTGCTGTTGGCCAAGCTCCTTTCTTATGGCTTTCTGTTCTCTGATTTCCAGTTCTCTTTCCGACCGTTTTCTATATGTGCTTGTCGAAGGTGCAGCATCTCTATCTAGCTCATTCCCGGTTCTATTCTTTTACCTACTTTGTTCTTTCTCTTCATCAACGATCTTCTTCAGTCTCCATCCACCTCTTTTCTCCACTTTTTTTCTAACAATTCTACCCTTCATCATTCCTCTGCCTTCTTTTCACAACTAGCATTCTTCAAGAGGCCTCGTCTCACAGGTAGTTTGCACCTCCAGACTCTGGAGCTCTCTTCCTCCTTCAGTCTCTTTTAATTCTTACAACCTATCTTTCTTCAAAAATCGGATCTATCGTCATATCATGGCCAAATCCTGCCAAATCTCTAGGGCCTCAATGTTTCAACTATTCTTTCAGCCTGTCCTTTTCCTATTGTGTCTCACTTCCTTATATCTGCCTTGTCCATAAACTAATTCATATTTTTCGTCTTACTATTTTCTTGGTGCCCGAGCCCGATGAGCGCAATTTTCTTGCCTTTCCCGGTGTCATTTACATTAAAAAAAACTATATATATATATATATATATATATATATATATATATATATATATATATATATATATATATATATGTATATATATATATATATATATATATATATATATATATATATATATATATATATATATATATATATATATATATATATATATATATATATGTATATATATATATATATATATATGCATATATATATATATATATATATATATATATATATATATATATATATATATATATATATATATATATATATATATATATATATATATATATATATATATATATATATATATATATATATATATATATATATATATATATATATATATATATATATATATATATATATATATATATATATATATATATATATATATATATATATATATATATATATATATATATATATATATATATATATATATATATATATATATATATATATATATATATATATATATATATATATATATATATATATATATATATATATATATATATATATATATATATATATATATATATATATATATATATATATATATATATATATATATATATATATATATATATATATATATATATATATATATATATATATATATATATATATATATATATATATATATATATATATTAAATACAGTTCATAGCTGATTTAAAGTAAATATGATTTAAATACTGTTTCCCTCCTGCCATCTGGCAAGGTTGGAATACAGTACTTGGAAAATGTATTTTTCTTTCGCTTCATCTGCTTTATCAGCTTTTTTTGAATAATTCCCTTCCACTCGATAACTTAAATTAGGAGAAGTTATTAGCGTCGCAAGTATAGTAACCCCTGTCAAATCTGCATTATTTTAAGTTCATCTTTGGATGGAATAATAACAATATCATTTCAACACACTGGTTCTAATAAAAATTAAAAAAAAAGGTGTGTCCCGAGGTTCTTATGTATATCACACACAGTCACACACATGCATTTTTTCTTTTTCTTTTTATCCTCAAATTACCATAGTAAAAATATTAAGTTTAGATGTGCGTTACCAGAAAAGAGATAAATTGAGTCACTAAATAGCACTTATATGAAGATATAAAAATTCTGTGTGAAGCTTAAATAAAAGTTTTTCTCTCTTTTTTTCTCTTTCTCTTCTTCTTTCTATATTCTGTGAGAGGGAGAACTAAAAATGAGGCCATCTCTGTCCCAAACCTCTCCCACCCATGGGTCGGGAGAAGGGGTAGCTATTAGGAAACTAAAACAGAAAATCAAGGATTTAGAGGCAATGGTTATAAGCCTTGATGATAAAATTCGGAATATGGATAGAGAAATGAAAGAGAATGAAACACTCAGAGAGGAAATAAGATTTTTGGAGGAAGCAAATAGAGCACAAGGGCAGGAGAGAAAGGAGCTAGAAAAAACGAGTAAAGAAGCTGGAAGGGGAAAAGAGTGAACTAGAAACCAGAATTTCTAAACAAGAAGATAAAAACAAACAGCTGAATGACAACCTAAATGAATTAGATGTTAGTTCACTGCCGTGGCTCAGTCGGTAGCGTCTCCGACTCTGAGGCGTCAGGTCGAGGGTTCGCGCCCCGTCACGGTCTGAGGTTAGCAAAGGCATGCACTCAGCGTAAGGATTACATCTGCCGAAACAAGTCCTTCGCAAGAAGGCAACCGTCCTAGCCCTTGGTAGATAAGGGAGTCCGTGACGTAAAACCGGAACGTTAGTTCACTGCTCTCTTCTGTGAGAGACGAGATTGCAGCTTGGAATGTCCAGATTAAGGAAAACATTGAACAGTTTAGAAAACAGTTCCAGGAGCTGAATATGATAAATGATGCCATAAAAACTTCCTTTGCTGATGCACAAAAGCGGAATGTGGCAGTAAAAGAGGCTGTAAAGGTAGTGGCACTGAAAAACATACAAACAGTTGACTATAAAGAGACAGTAATCGAAAAAATGAAAGACGTTGTGATGGAAAGGGCAAACCCACTGATCAAACAGGCACTTGATAAAGAGAAGACAGTGGTAATCTCAGGCATAAGCGAATCCCAGGAGCCAACATGGTAGGGGAGACTTAAAGAAAATTAAGATAGGGTTGCAGAACTGATAAGAAAGCTTGGAGTAGTTTGTGGTCCTGAGGATATTGCAAACATACTCCAACTAGGCAAATATTCGAGGGAAGGAAAGCCGAGACCAACAAAAGTAACCTTTGAGAAATGGAAAACATGTATGGAAATACTGCTGAGAAAAAAAAAGTCTAAAAGACCTTCAAGAATTCAAAGAAGTGTTCATTAGACGATACAGAACATAGGAAGAGATGGGAAAGATCAAAAACTTGTTGCAAGAGGCAAGAAGGTTAAATGAGGAAAGAAATGAAGAAGAGAAGAAAAATTTTCATTTCAGAGTTCTTTCAGACAAAGGGAAGATAAAGAAGATAATGACAGAAGATCAAGGGATGGGGCCTCATTAAGATTGTTATACACAAATGCTGATGGATTAGCTGGTAAGGCAGTAGAATTAAAAGATAGGATTCACAACAGTAAGGCAGATATAGTAGCAATTACAGAGACTGAGTTGAGTGAGGACATAAACTGCGTCACAGAGTTTCCTAAGGGCTTCAGAATATTAAGGGTTGAAAGATCTAAGAGGACTGGTGGAGGGATAGCATTGCTCATAAGTGAAAAGATTCAAGTTGAAGAAATAAACTTGGCTATAGAAAGTGAGTTCAAGGAATTTCTTGTTGCTCACATAAATACAGGGTCAGAGAGCATTATAATAACCGTTGTATATAACCCACCAAGGAAACAGAATAGGCTAGAAGTTTATGAGGAAAGTCATATAGGTACTATTGAAGTCATAAACTCAGTTGTTAACATGGCACAGGAGAAAGAATGTAGGATTTTGATTGTGGGAGATTTTAATCATAGAGAGATAAATTGGATAAATCTTGACCCACACAGTGGTGAGGACTCATTCGGGGCAAGATTCCTATATTGCGTACAAGGGAATTTCCTACACCAACATGTAATGGAACCAATGAGGGCCAGGGGTGGGGATGAGCCATCACTACTTGATCTATTATTCACAGATAATGTGTTGGATATTGAAAAAATTGAGTATGAACCACCAATTGGAAAGAGTGACCACTGTGTGTTGTTGATGGAGTATATCAACATTCCCTGAGAGTAGAGGCACTGAGGACATGAGAAGGACAATCCGAAAGGAGATTACATCAAAATGAATGAGCTTTTTGCAGTTATTGACTGGAGAACCTTATTTTACAACAAATCTGTACAAGAAATGTATGACATCTTTTGTGAGAAATATGGGAAGATAGTAGATTGCTGCATACCTTTCACCAAAGTAGGTGTAATTCATGCCAGAGAGAAATGGTTCGATAATGAGTGTAAAAGAGCTAAGGAGTGGAGAGACAAATGCTGGAAAAGATATAGGAGGAGAAAAAACATAAATGCCTGGCAAACCTACGAAATAGCAAAAAATAACTACCTAAATAAAAGAAGAGAGGCAGAGAGAGACTATGAGAGGGACATCACCAGGAAGGCTAAAGAAAATCCCAAGCTTTTCCACAGCTTTATCAGAGGAAAACTGAAGGTAAAAGAACAGGTTTTAAGGCTGAAGAGAGCGGATGGAAGCATCACTGAGACGGATGAAGAGATCTGCAAAGAATTGAACAAGGAGTTTCAGTCAGTATTTACAGTAGAAAATACCCCACCCCCTCAGATTGCAGAGATAGAAGCTCAAGGGTAGGCATTAGAGAACATCAACCTTACAGCCACAGAGGTATGCAAAGTGCTGATGGATTTAAATGTTCATAAAGCTACAGGTCCTGATGACTTATCCCCTCATGTACTTAAAAAATGCGCAAACTCAATATCAGTGGCACTGGGTATCATATTTAAAAAGTCACTGGAGTCAGGGGAGATTCCAAGATGCTGGAAACAAGAAAATGTGATACCTATCTTCAAAAAGGGAATGAGGGATACGGCTCTGAACTATAGACCAGTTTCCTTGACCAGCATAGTTTGCAAAGTTATGGAGAAACTACTAAGGAAACATATCTCTCTTCACTTGGAATCCTTCAACTTTTTGTCAGTGATGCAGCATGGCTTCAGAGAAGGTTGATCAACAGTAACAAACTTATTAGAATTTTATGATGAGGTAAGCCAAATCTTACAGGAATGAGAGGGCTGGGCAGCTTGCATATTCCTAGACTTCCAGAAAGCGTTTGACACTGTTCCACATGGGAGACTTATTAGGAAGCTGCAAGCAATGGCTAGAATAGGTGGAAATGTCTTGGAATGGATAAAAACTTACTTAGAAGGAAGGGAACAGAGGGTTAGAGTAAGACACTCAGTGTCTTAATGGAGAAGAGTTAGTAGTGGAGTTCCACAGGGTTCAGTTTTAGGGCCACTTTTGTTCCTTGTATATGTAAATGACCTACCAGAGTCTGTAAATTCATTCATGAATATGTTTGCAGATGATGCAAAGATTGTGAAGAAAGTAAAAAAACGAGAACAATGGTAGAGAACTTGAGGAGGATCTAAATAATCTGCATGAGTGGTCAGAAAAGTGGCTAATGAAATTCAATACTTCAAAATGTAAGGTAATGAGAATGGGTAAAAGTGCAAGAAGGTCCAAGCTTGACTACTCGGTGCAGGAGTACAACTTCAAGAGACAGAAAATGAGAGAGATCTAGTAGTAAACATACTGGCTGATTTGTCTCCAGAAATACATATAAATGACATAGTAAGGGCAGCATATGCATTCTTATCAAATGTAAGGGTAACCTTTAGGCACATGGACAAAGAAATGTTCAGAAATATTTATGTAACCTATGTGAGGCCAAAACTCGAATATGCAGCCCCCTTTTGGAATCCACACTTGAAAAAACACATAGCTAAGTTTGAAAAAGTTCAAAGACATGCCACGAAACTGGTGCCAGAAATACGCAATCTCAGTTATGATGAGAGGCTGGGGGAATTTGACTTACCATCACTCGAAGCTAGAAGATTGAGGGGGGATATGGTGACAGGGTTTAAATTCCTTCATGGTTATGATAGAGTGGATAGGGATCGATATTTTGATATGGCTGGCTCTAGAACTAGAGGTCATAGTTTGAAGCTTCGTAAGAAAACTTCTTTGCAGGATGTAAGGAAATACTTTTTCAGTGTAAGAGTAGTTGATAATTGGAATTGGCTAAGCGAGGAGGTTGTTAATGCTATCTCAATCCATAGTTTTAAGGACAGGTATGATAAGTATCACTAAGTACAAAATGGAACCGATCAGGAGACGGGAAGATACGAGCTTTGGGATCTTTCCCGTAAGCACAATTAGGTAAAAAAAAATTTCACTTGCACACACTCACACATACATATACAAGCAGCTTGCCTGGCAATCGAGAAGACGCTGTGGAGTGCAGTAATATACTGGGTGTGCTAGTCAAATAGGTATCGGCTTTATAAACATGATATCAGTGTCATTGTACTACTGGTACTGCCATTGAGGTATCAAATCCTATATCAGTCCTGGTGCTATCTTTTATGTGTCAATTTAATGGTACTCTCACCGAATAGTTACATCTTAAGTTTATATTTAAGTGTAATATATCTTATTTGGTGCCACTATTTGGTGTCGCTATTACTACTACTGTCAACGAAGTTTTATATCACTATTACTTTGCATATGGCGTCAATCTTTAGACCATTACTGGTGCTATCACTCGTGTGCCGCCTAACTGGTGCTGTCATCGAGTAGTTGTATCTTGAGATCGCAAGTAGAATCCATTTACAGAGACAGTCCCGATAATATACTTAGTTCAATAAATATTATGAGAGAGGAGGTAATAAAAGAAATAGATAAATTAAAGGCTCATAAATATCCGGGACCTGATGGAATATATGCTAGAATATTAAAGGAATGCAAGGAAGAGCTTAGTTGTCCACTAACTGCATTATTTAATAATTCAATAAAATTAGGATCGGTACCCATGGAGTGGAAATTGGCAGATGTGGTACCAATATTTAAAAAAGGAGAACGAGTTAAAAAGAATAATTATAGGCCGGTAAGTTTAACGTCAACAGTGGGTAAGATTCTAGAATCCATAATTGCAAATAAAATAAGGGCACAGCTGGAATTACACGGACTGATAAAAATTTCACAACACGGGTTTCTTAAGGGTTTTTCGTGCCTTACAAACTTACTGTCTTTTTATTCAGAAGTTTACAAGGCAGTAGATTGTGGCAAAGAATATGATACAATATATCTAGATTTTAGCATAGCTTTTGATAGAGTTCCTCACAAAAGATTAGTTAAAAAGCTGGAAGCTCATGGTATAGGAGGAGCTGTTCTCAGATGGATCAAACAATGGTTAAAAGACAGAAAACAGAGGGTTTGCATAAATGGAGAGAAATCAGAATGGGGCTCGGTTACTAGCGGGGTACCACAAGGCTCGGTACTGGGTCCCCTATTATTCATCGTATATCTAAATGATCTGGATTCGGCTATCAGTAGTAACCTAAGTAAATTCTCAGACGACACTAAAATAGGTAGAACTATAAATGGAAAACAAGACATTCATGCTTTACAGGAAGATCTAAATAGAGTATCTGAATGGTCGGACAAATGGCAAATGGAATTTAATGTTGAAAAATGTAAAGTAGTTAAAATGGGTACTATAAAAGACAATACTAGTTATAAGCTAAATAACCATGAAATCATGAGTTCTCAGTGTGAAAGGGATTTGGGAGTTCTTGTGAGTAGTAGTCTTAAGCCAAGAGAGCAATGCACAGCAGTCAGAAATAAGGCAAACAGAATTTTAGGATTTATCTCAAGAAGCGTTAGCAATAGGACGGAAAAAGTTATTTTGCAGCTCTATCTTGCATTAGTTAGGCCCCATTTAGATTATGCTGTGCAATTCTGGTCACCCTAGTATAGAATGGAAATTGAATCCTTGGAGAGAGTGCAACGAAGAATGACCAAGATGATACACAATATCAGAAATCTACCATATGAGGACAGATTAAAAAACTTAATCTACATTCTCTAGAGAGGCGAAGAGTTAGGGGGGATATGATTGAAGTGTATAAATGGTTTAAAGGGATTAACAAGGGAGATATTAATAAAGTTTTAAAAATTCATGTTCAAACCAGAACTCGTAATAAAGGATTTAAGCTTGATAAATTTAGGTTCAGAAGGGAAATTGGTAAAAATTGGTTTGGTAATAGAGTAGCTGATGCATGGAACAAGCTTCCTAGTAGGATAGTAAATGCCAATACCTTAGACACCTTCAAATGTAGATTAGATAGACATATGACAGAGGTAGGGTGGGTATGAATATATGAATAGGCTAGTGCTTATTAGAAAAATCATAAAAAGAAAAATAGAAGAAATAAGTAGAGTAGAATAGAATAGGTTAGACATGCTGAAAATACAATTAAGAAATGGAGCTGCCTCGTGTGTGCCAGTAGGCATGTTGCAGTGTCCTCTATTCTTATGTTCTTATGTTCTTATGTTCATTTAGGTGTAATATTTACTTTGTGTTATTGGGGGCCGCGGTAGCTCCGAGGTAGAGCGGGTCAATCGGGAAACGACTAACGTGGATTTGATCCCACCTAGGGGCATTAGGTAAGCATCCAGCCTCATTCTCCCGGCTCCGCCATGTCTGTGCCCATCCCGTTCGCATAGGGACTAAGTGTGACATAAAACGGTGCTATATACTTGGTGCTATCAATGAAGTCTCACTTTGCTATCACTATATTATCAATCTTTTAAAGCGTTTTTGTTTGTATCTTCGGTTTCACATTAATGGTTTTATCATCGGGGTGATTTATCCTGAAATCATGCTTAGATGTGGTATTTCACGATGCCATTTCTGAGGTGCCTTCTTACTGGTGCTATCGCCGAGGTGCTAGTCTTGAGATCAAATAAATATTACTGGTGCTATCAACATGGTATCAATTTGCTGGTACAATAATTGAGGTGTAAGTCATGTTTAGAAGTTGTACTTTGTAGGCAGGCGCTGTTATCGGGGTGTCTATTGTGATATAATGTTTAGTTGTAGTTTTATAATGGTGTTATCTCTTAAGTATCTCTTCAATGGAGTTACCATCTACGTGGCGTGTGTTGAAAGCATGCATAGACATATCATCATCAAATAAATTTCAGGTCTCATATTAGTGGCCCTTGTCAAACACTGCCGAGGGTTTTGTGGTCTGCCCTAAGGATACGCTTAGCAAGAATGAGCTAAGAATGACGCCTGGTTCCCACCCTAGGTGGGTTGATCAATTCCCCAGGGGTGGTGAAGCTCATCTACTAAAGAGGTTCAGTGACTCCGCCTCCCAAAGGGGTTGGAGCTTAGCTCTCCAAGGGAGTTGGTGTTCAATTTCCCCTGGTGGTGAAGTTAATTTCCTCAAAGGAGCTTAAACTCATCTTCTTAAGAGGAATTATACATCTTAGTTAAAAGAAAATTCCCTTATTGCAGTACCATAACCAACTGAGCACTTTGACTAGAAACTTTTCCCATGTTTATATGGAAAAGTTGTTTCTCCCCAACGTCATGGTTTTGGTTCATTATTATACGGCCGCAAGCCTTTCTTGACACCAACCCTCTCCATTGCTCAGGGCATAGAGCCGGCACTAAGCAGAGCTGACTTCTTATTATAATTTCATAAATCGCAACCTAACCTAATCAGACTTATTACTGTTGGTGAATCTTCTGCACACGGTACACCACTTCTCTATACTTGTCAGTTTGGTAAAAGAAGGAAGAGTATTGTACAGAGACAGTACTGGAAGACTTCCATCCATGTGGTGTCAATTTCTGTTCCCCTTCCAGAGCAATTTGAATGATTACAAGAAAAAGTTATTGGCGTCCTTTGTGTTTGACCGAAACCCCTGTCAGTGCTACATGCCCAGTGAGTACATTTGAAATATTACAAGAAAGGTTAGTGGCATCCTTGTATTTGATCGGAACTCCTGTCAGCGCTACAGGCTCGGTGAGTACATCATTGGTCGTATGGAATTATTATCCTAAAGCTAATACTAGGATGTCCCTAGTTCAGCTCCCAAAATTGGCTGCTGATATCTACGTTAGAGCTACTTGAGAATAAGGAGAGGGTAGTGGCATCCTTTCTGCAATAGGCATTGATTCTCTACTTAGTAAGCATAATGAGTACATCTCTAGATCTTCATGTGATCGAGACCCATAGCAGATCCCATGGACTGTGCATAATTACTGTCAGTTTATCTTTGAGCTTTTCTCTTTAGTTCTCTACTGGTAAACTTGTATGTTGAATTTTTTTTTTCACTTTGTCTCTCAATAATAATAATAATAATAATAATAATAATAATAATAATAATAATAATAATAATAATAATAATAATAATAATAATAATAATAATAATGATAATAATAATAATAATAATAATAATAATAATAATAATAAAAATAATAATAATAATAATAATAATAATAATAATAATAATAATAATAATAATTATAATAATAATAATAATTATTATTATTATTATTATTGTTATTATTAAAACTAATGCAGTTCCATTACGCATTTGTAAACGTCTCCTACTGACCTACCTCTCTTGTTGGGATTTGAGCCTGGGACCTGTAGAATAGAAATCCACAGCTTAGTACGCTTGGCCACAGAGTTGCAAAACGGGAATTTTTTCTGAAGTTGCCCAAACAGGGGGCACTAATGAGCCAATCACTCTGTTTTACCTTCTTCCCCACCGAACAGTGTCCAGCGCAAATTTAATTCTCCTCAACAGCCGAGGTTTACTAGTTGATAGATCAGATGCAATGTACTCATCTATTTATAAATGTGTTTAGATCATCTACTCCCCTGTTAGGATTCAAATTTGGGAACATATAGGAAAAACATTCACAGTTCAGTGATAGGACCCACGGATTTGTAGGAGAGGCAGAACGGGAATTTATACTAAGGCTATAAAGGAAGAGGGCACCAATGCTCCTTTTACTTAGCCTTATACCCCCCTCCCCACAGACCAGTGATCAGCACACACAGGTTATTCTCCTTAACACCTGAGGTTAACTAGGTGATAGAAGAAATGAAATGCAATTACATATTTCCAAATAGATTTCTGTTTTACATGTCGTAAGTTCAAATACCGACAAGAGAGGTAGAGTATTTGAAGACATTTAACTGCACAACATATATATGTATATATATATATATATATATATATATATATATATATATATATATATATATATATATATATATATATATATAAATATATATATATATATATATATATATAATATATATATATATATATATATATATATATATATATATATATATATATATATATATATATATATACATATATATTTATATATATATATATATATATATATATATATATATATATATATATATATATATATATATATATATATATATATATATGAATCATTTTTTTTTTACCCCGACCGGGACTTGAACCTAGGACTTATAATTACTAAGTCAAGGCGCTACCAACTATATATATATATATATATATATATATATATATATATATATATATATATATATATATATATATATATATATATATATATATATATATTATATATATATATATATATATATATATATATATATATATATATATATATATATATATATATATATATATATACATATATATATATATATATATATATATATATATATATATATATATATATATATATATATATATATATATATATATATATATATTTTTTTTTTTTTTAAGAGTGCTACACTGGGACAGGCAGAAACTGCCCTCATCATTAAAGGCCCGGGCATGAGAAAATATCAAGATAAAGGAATAGAAAAAGGTTAAGGACAAGGCAGAGATGAGGTAATGTCACACAAAGAAAAACGACAGACAGAAAAAAACAGTCAAAGTATAGAGGACCCAGAGATATGGAGGAATAGGCCCTGAGATGATGATAGATCTGCTTTTTGAAGGATGAAAGGTCATAAGATATAGGAAAGACAGAAGGAGGATGAGAGTTCCAGAGTCTGGAGGCAGATGGGAAGAAGCAGTCGCTGCATCGACCAATCCGCGAGCTACAAATCTCCACACAGTACCTGTGAGATGAGGCCGCTTGGCGAGTGTTACGCGGCCTCGGCAGTGGAGGAGGGATGCAACTCGCCAACTCATCAGAGCAGCCATGGATGTAGTAGCGATAGAAAAGCGAAATGGAAGATACCTTACAGCAAAGAGAGAGAGAATCCAGGTTAGAAGTAAGAGTAGGATCATTAATGAGTCTGACTGCCTTAGATTCAACCCTATCAAGAAGATTAGTAAATGAAGAAGCACCCCAGATGTGTGAGCAGTATTCTAAGCAGGGGCAGATAAGACCTTCGTAAATTCTAAGTATCTGCAAAAGGAAAAGTAATGACGAAAACGAAACAAAACCTACAATTTTATGGATGAAGATTTAGAAATTTGGATTATGTGATTCCTCCAAGACAAGTTAGTGGCTATATGGATTCCTAATATGTTGATAGAGTTGAGATGGTAAATTTCATTAGTTTCGAAGACAATAGGGTTATCAGGTGGACAAGAAGATAAAGAGATAGCCAGGTACTGTGTCTTGGAGGCATTGAATTTAACTAAATTTTAAGTGCCCCACTCAGATACTCTCTGCAAATCGGAGTTAAGAGTAGAAGAAAGACTGCTACGAGATTGATTACGAGTAACAGATGAAGGTTGTGAAGAAAAGGCAGACTAAAAGTGAAGGGTAGAATCATCAGCAAAGGCATGAAGAAGAGAGGAAGATGGGAATTGTAGAAGATCATTGATGAAGAGAA
>JAXCGZ010007574.1:167500-192500 GCA_037179515.1 Halocaridina rubra
GAGTTTAAGCTGTTTACTGGCAGGAACTGCTGTGGCAGGGCACCACAGTGGGGGGTTAGGGCTTGCCCCGGCTGACGAATACCCATTGTATTGTAATGGAAATAAAGGTTTATTATTATTATTATTATTATTATTATGAAAAAGTATTTCCTTACATCCTGCAAAGAAGTTTTCTTACGAAGCTTCTAAGTATGACCTCTAGTTCTGGAGCCAGCCATATAAAAATATCGATCTCTATCCACTCTATCATAACCATGAAGGTATTTAAAGACTGTCACCATATCCCCCTTCAATCTTCTAGCTTCGAGTGATGGTAAGTCTAATTCCCTCAGCCTCTCATCATAACTGAGATTACATATTTCTGGCACCAGTATCGTGGCATGTCTTTGAACTTTTTTCAAGCTTAACTATGTGCTTTTTCAAGTGCGAATTCCAAAAGGGGGCTGCATATTCGAATTTTGGCCTCACATAGGTTACATAAATATTTCTGAACATTTCCTTGTCCATGTGCCTGAAGGCTACCCTTACATTTGATAAGAATGCATATGCTGCCCTTACTATGCCATTTATATGTATTTCTGGAGACAAATCTGCCAGCATGTTTACTTCTAGATCTCTCTCATTTTCTGCCTCTTGAAGTTGTACTCTAGCCACCGAGTGGTCAAGCTTGGGCCTCCTAGCACTTGTACCCATTCTCATTACCTTACATTTTGAAGTATTGAATTTCATTAGCCACTTTTCTGACCACTCGTGCAGACTATTTAGATCTTCCTGAAGTTCTCTACCATTATTCTCTTTTCCTACTTTCTTCACAATCTTTGCATCGTCTGCAAACATATTCATGAATGAATTTACAGACTCTGGTAGGCCATTTACATATACAAGGAACAAAAGTGGCCCTAAAACTGAACCCTGTGGGACTCCACTACTAACTCTTGTCCATTCAGACACTGAGTGTCTTACTCTAACCTTCTGTTCCCTTCCTTCTAAGTAAGTTTTTATCCATTCCAAGACATTTCCACCTATTCTAGCCATTGATTGCAGCTTCCTAATAAGTCTCCCATGTGGAACAGTGTCAAACGCTTTCTGGAAGTCTGGAAATATGCAATCTTCCCAGCCCTCTCATTCCTGTAAGATTTGGCTTACCTCATCATAAAATTCCGATAAGTTTGTTAATGTTCATCTACCTTCTCTGAAGCCATGTTGCCTCACTGACAAAAAGTTGAAGGATTCCAAGTGAAGAGAGATATGTTTCCTTAGTAGTTTCTCCATAACTTTGCAAACTATGCTGGTCAAGGAAACTGGTCTATCGTTCAGAGCCGTACCCCTCCTTCCCTTTTTGAAGATAGGTATCACGTTTGCTTGTTTCCAGCATCTTGGAATTTCCCCTGACTCCAGTGACTTTTTGAATATGATACTTAGTGCCACTGATATTGAATTTGCGCATTTTTTAAGTACATGAGTGGATATGTTATCAGGACCTGTAGCTTTATGAACATCTAACTCCATCAGCGCTTTGCATACTCCTGTGTCTGTAAGGGTGATGTTCTCTAATGCCGACCCTTGAGCTTCTATCTCTGCAATCTGAGGGGGTGGGGTATTTTTTACAGCAAATACTGACTGAAATTCCTTGTTCAATTCTTTGCAGATCTCTTCATCCTTCTCAGTGATGCTTCCATCCTCGCTCTTAAGCCTTAAAACCTGTTCTTTTACCTTCAGTTTTCCTCTGATAAAGCTGTGGATAAGCTTGGAATTTCTTTAGCCTTCCTGGTGATGTCCTTCTCATAGTCTCTCTCTGCCTCTCTTCTTTTACTTAGGTAGTAATTTCTTGCTCTTTTGTAGGTTTGGCAGGCATTGATGTTTTTTCTCCTCCAATACCTTTTCCAGCATTTGTCTCTCCACTCCTTAGCTCTTTTATACTCACTATCGAACCATTTCTCTTTGGCATGAATTACACCTACTTTCTTGAAAGGTATGCAGCAATCTACTATCTTCCCATATTTCTCACAAAAGATGTCATACATTTCTTGTACAGATTTATTGTAAAATAAGGTTCTCCAGTCAATAACTGCAAAAAGCTCATTCATTTTGATGTAATCTCCTTTCGGATAGTTCCTCCTCATGTCCTCAGTGCCTCTACTCTCAGGAAGAATATCTTCTATGATATACTTCATCAACAATACACAGTGGTCACTCTTTCCAATTGGTGGTTCATACTCAACTTTTTCAATATCCAACACATTATCTGGGAATACAAGATCAAGTAGTGATGGCTCATCCCCACCCCTGGCCCTCATTGGTTCCATTACATGTTGGTGTAGGAAATTCCCTTGTACGCAATCTAGGAATCTTGCCCCGAATGAGTCCCCATCACAATGCGGGTCAAGATTTATCCAATCTATCTCTTTATGATTAAAATCTCCCATAATGAAAATGTGTGTGTGTGTGTGTGTGTGTGTGTGATTACCTAATTGTGTGATTACCTAATTGTGTTTACGGGAAAGAGCCCAAAGCTCGTATCTTCCCGTCTCCTGATCGGTTCCATTTTTAGACTTAGTGATACTTATCATACCTGTCCTTAAAACTATGGATTGAGATAGCGTTAACTACCTCCTCGCTTAGCGAATTCCAATTATCAACTACTCTTAAACTGAAAGAGTATTTCCTTACATCCTGCAAACAAGTTTTCTTACGAAGCTTCAAACTATGACCTCTAGTTCTAGAGCCAGCCATATCGAAATATCGATCCCTATCCACTCTATCATACCCATGAAGGAATTTAAAGACTGTCACCATATCCCCCCTTACTCTTCTAGCTTCGAGTGATGGCAAGTCTAATTCCCTCAGCCTCTCATCATAACCGAGATTGCGTATTTCTGGCACCAGTTTCGTGGCATGTCTTTGAACTTTTTCAAGCTTAGCTATGTGCTTTTTCAAGTGCGGATTCCAAAAGGGGGCTGCATATTCGAGTTTTGGCCTCACATAGGTTACATAAATATTTCTGAACATTTCCTTGTCCATGTGCCTGAAGGCTACCCTTACATTTGATAAGAATGCATATGCTGCCCTTACTACGCCATTTATATGTATTTCTGGAGACAAATCTGCCAGTATGTTTACTCCTAGATCTCTCTCATTTTCTGTCTCTTGAAGTTGTACTCCAGCCACCGAGTAGTCAAGCTTGGGCCTTCTTGCACTTGTACCCATTCTCATTACCTTACATTTTGAGGTATTGAATTTCATTAGCCACTTTTCTGACCACTCATGCAGATTATTTAGATCCTCCTGAAGTTCTCTACCATTGTTCTCGTTTTTTACTTTCTTCACAATCTTTGCATCATCTGCAAACATATTCATGAATGAATTTACAGACTCTGGTAGGTCATTTACATATACAAGGAACAAAAGTGGCCCTAAAACTGAACCCTGTGGAACTCCACTACTAACTCTTCTCCATTCAGACACTGAGTGTCTTACTCTAACCCTCTGTTCCCTTCCTTCTAAGTAAGTTTTTATCCATTCCAAGACATTTCCACCTATTCTAGCCATTGATTGCAGCTTCCTAATAAGTCTCCCATGTGGAACAGTGTCAAACGCTTTCTGGAAGTCTAGGAATATGCAATCTGCCCAGCCCTCTCTTTCCTGTAAGATTTGGCTTACCTCATCATAAAATTCTAATAAGTTTGTTACTGTTGATCTTCCTTCTCTGAAGCCATGTTGCCTCACTGACAAAAAGTTGAAGGATTCCAAGTGAAGAGAGATATGTTTCCTTAGTAGTTTCTCCATAAGTTTGCAAACTATGCTGGTCAAGGAAACTGGTCTATAGTTCAGAGCCGTATCCCTCCTTCCCTTTTTGAAGATAGGTATCACATTTGCTTGTTTCCAGCATCTTGGAATCTCCCCCGACTCCAGTGACTCCTTAAATATGATACTTAGTGCCACTGATATTGTGTTTGCGCATTTTTTAAGCACATGAGGGGATATGTCATCAGGACCTGTAGCTTTATGAACATCTAAATCCATCAGCGCTTTGCATACCTCTGTGGCTGTAAGGTTGATGTTCTCTAATACCGGCCCTTGAGCTTCTATCACTGCAATCTGAGGGGGTGGGGTATTTTCTACTGTAAATACTGACTGAAACTCCTTGTTCAATTCTTTGCAGATCTCTTCGTCCGTCTCAGTGATGCTTCCATCCGCTCTCTTTAGCCTTAAAACCTGTTCTTTTACCTTCAGTTTTCCTCTGATAAAGCTGTGGAAAAGCTTGGGATTTTCTTTAGCCTTCCTGGTGATGTCCCTCTCATAATCTCTCTCTGCCTCTCTCCTTTTACTTAGGTAGTCATTTCTTGCTCTTTTGTAGGTTTGCCAGGCATTTATGTTTTTTCTCCTCCTATACCTTTTCCAGCATTTGTCTCTCCACTCCTTAGCTCTTTTACACCCATTATCGAACCATTTCTCTCTGGCATGAGTTACACCTACTTTGGTGACAGGTATGCAGCAATCTACTATCTTCCCATATTTCTCACAAAAGATGTCATACATTTCTTGTACAGATTTGTTGTAAAATAAGGTTCTCCAGTCAATAACTGCAAAAAGCTCATTCATTTTGATGTAATCTCCTTTCGGATAGTTCCTCCTCATGTCCTCAGTGCCTCTACTCTCAGGAAGAATGTCTTCAATGATATACTCCATCAACAACACACAGTGGTCACTCTTTCCAATTGGTGGTTCATACTCAATATTTTCAATATCCAACACATTATCTGTGAACACTAGATCAAGTAGTGATGGCTCATCCCCACCCCTGGCTCTTGTTGGTTCCATTACATGTTGGTGTAGGAAATTCCCTTGTACGCAATCTAGGAATCTTGCCCCAAATGAGTCCTCACCACTGTGTGGGTCAAGATTTATCCAATCTATCTCTTTATGATTAAAGTCTCCCATAATCAAAATCCTACATTTTTTCTCCCGCGCCGTGTTAACAACTGAGTTTATGACTTCAATCGTACCTATATGACTTTCCTCATAAATTTCAAGCCTATTTTGGTTCCTTGATGGGTTGTATACAACAGTTATTATAATGCTCTCTGACCCAGTATTTATGCGAGCAACAAGAAATTCCCTGAACTCACTTTCTATAGCCAAGTTTATTTCTTCAACTTGAATCCTCTCACTTATGAGCAGTGCTATCCCTCCACCAGTCCTCTCAGATCTTTCGACCCTTAGTATTCTGAAGCCCTTAGGAACAACTGTGACACTGTTTATGTCCTCACTCAACTTAGTCTCTGTAATTGCTACTATATCTGCCTTACTGTTGTGAATCCTATCTTTTAATTCTACTGCCTTACCAGCTAATCCATCAGCATTTGTGTATAACAATCTTAATGAGGCCCCATCCCCTGATCTTCTGTCATTATCTTCTTTATCTCCCCTTTGTCTGGAAGTATTCCGTAACGAAAATTTTTCTTCTCTTCTTCATTTCTTTCATCATTTAACCTTCTTGCCTCTTGCAACAAGTTTTTGATCTTTCCCATCTCTTCCTGTGTTCTGTATCGTCTAATGAACACTTCTTTGCATTCTTGAAGGTCTTTTAGACTTTTTTTTCTCAACAATATTTCCCTACATGTCTCCCCTCTCTCAAAGGTTACTTTTGTTGGTCTCGGCTTTCCTTCCCTCGAATATTTACCTAGTTGGTGTATGTTTACAATATCCTCAGGACCACATACTACTCCAAGCTTTCTTATCAGGTCTACAACGTTAGCTTTATTTTCTTCAAGTCTCCCCTGCCATGTTGGCTCCTGGGATTCACTTATGCCTGAGATTACCACTGTCTTCTCCTTATCAAGTGCCTGTCTGATGAGTGGGTTTGCCCTTTCCATCACAACGTCTTTCATTTTTTCGATTACTGTCTCTTTATAGTCAACTGTTTGTATGTTTTCCAGTGCCACCACCTTTACAGCCTCTTTTACTGCCACATTTCCCTTTAGTGCATCAGCAAAGGACGTTTTCATGGCATCATTTTCCATATTCAGCTCCTGGAACTCTTTTCTGAACTGTTCAATGTTTTCCTTAATCTGAACATTCCAAGCAGCAATCTCGTCTCTCTCAGAAGAGAGCAGTGAACTAACATCTAATTCCTTTAGGTTGTCATTCAGCTGTTTGTTTTTATCTTCTTGTTTAGAAATTCTAGATTCTAGTTGACTCTTTTCCCCTTCCAGCTTCTTTATTCTTTTTTCTAGTTCCTTTCTCTCCTGCCCTTGTGCTTTATTTGCTTCCTCCAAAGATCTTATTTGTTCTCTGAGTGTTTCATTCTCTTTCATTTCTCCATCCATATTCCGAATTTTATCATCAAGGCTTATAACCATTTCCTCTAACTTCTTGATTCTCTGTTTAAGTCCTCTGATGACTACCCCTTCTCCCGACCCATGGGTGGGAGAGGTTTGGGACAGAGATGGCTTCATTTTTATGTTCTCCCTCTCACAGAATATAGAAAGAAGACGAGAAAGAGGAAAAAAAAAGAAAAGAGAAAAACTTCTAATTTACCTTCACACAGAATTTTTATATCTCCATATAAGTGCTATTTAGTGACTCAGGTTGTCTCCTTTCTGGTAACACACATCTTAACTTAAAAACTTGACCATGGTAATTTAAGTATAAAAAGAAAAAGAAAAACAAAAGTCAAACCTGAAGGAAAATTCGAATTTGTGTTCGAGGTGGCACCCACCTGTTTCTGTTATATATTCTTCCTAACTGATAAACTGACTTGCTAACCAAGATATGTTATCACGGGATTTAGACTTTACATTTAACTCAATATATATACAAAATAACAAAATAGTAAAAGAGAAAGCTAAAAGAAAAGCAAAAAAAATGAAGAAAATAAGACTGCTGTACTACTTGGCAACTTAACTCAGTACTGTTGACAGGTGGGTATTTGGTAATTTTTTTTTCTTTTATTATTCAATTTCTTCGTGTATCAAACTAACTAACTAGTTAATATAAATGGGAAGGATACTGATTTTAACAATATATATATAGAACCACAGGATCAGGTAAAACGGCTTAAGAGCTTTCCCCAGTTTACACAAAAAAATTAGGTAATGTGGTGTGATGGCTCCACCTCTGGCAACTCTTCTAGATTTCCCTCAAGGCAGAACTGGACGGCAAGCTTCTCTCTCTTCCTCACGAAAAAGTTCTCAATTTTTTTTCCTTTAATATGAACAGTCTCGTCTTACAACAAATATTAGTTTTTGTACTCACAATACTCTGCAGGATTTCAGATTTATGGAAATTATGGTAAAGTTTTCCACTAAGCACTTAGTCACTCGAAACAGTTAAAAATTTAAGAGGAGCAATTCCGTGTGTGTGTTTGTGTGTGTGTGTGTGTGTGTGTGTGAGAGAGAGAGAGAGAGAGAGAGAGAGAGAGAGAGAGAGAGAGAGAGAGAGAGAGAGAGAGAGAGAGAGAGAGAGAGAGAGAAGAGAGAGAGATTTATTTTTATTTTATTAATTTATTGCGCCAAGGCGTCAGACATTACATGAGTTCATACAAATAATGCTTCAAATGGATACAAAACCAAGAATTGAACATGGTTTATAGGGAGGTGTACATATTGATAAAACATTGCTGCATACTAACACACAACTCACAGTATGGCAGCACAGAGTACATTATATGCAAAAGTAAAGCTCAGAGAAACGCAGAATGCACAAACAGAATTATACAGCAACATACAGAAAATATATGTATAATTCAATATAATTAATGGCCACCAAAGTGAGGATAACGAGCAAGAATAACATCAAGGTTGTCATCATTAAGTAAAAATGAGCAGATCTGTATTAAGTTCTGACCTCGTGGTAAAACATCTCTCACTGTGGGGCACTGAAGACAATAGTGGTCAAGAGTGTTAGCCTTAGGACGGTCGCATAATTTACAGGAGGTGTACTGTGGCATATCTAGAGTCTGGGAGACCTGCCATAAAGGCCGATACCCCATTCTGAGCCGAGCACTAACTACATTGTTTTTCCGCACCATTAACCCGCGTCTGCGATACTTGTAGCGACTGTGAAGAAAGTGATCATGGTGCTGTATGGACACACTGTTGGCCCTCTCCGTGTCCCTGCGCTGGACCGTCATGGCAAACCCAGCTGAGTAGATGATGTTACGTAGGCATCGGAGGGAGGGCTCAGCGTCCACAGCATGCCCATCCAGCATACAGGCCGCCTTGGCAAGACGATCTGCTGTGTCGTTGCCAGTCAGCCCAATGTGGGATGGAGTCCAAACAAATGACACAACAAGAGAAGCATCCCGAGCGGCCGCGAGGCGACATAGTATATCTCCCACAGCACGGCCACAGATAGGTCTTGGCGAGGATAGGGCTTGTAGGGCCGATTGGGAGTCACAAATTATTACCCCATTCACTCGTCGTCGAACAAGGAGAGTCACGGCATCCAAGATGGCATTCAGTTCACAGTAGGTGAAGAGAGAGAGAGAGAGAGAGAGAGAGAGAGAGAGAGAGAGAGAGAGAGAGAGAGAGAGAGAGAGAGAGAGAGAGAGAGAGAGAGAGAGGGAGAGAGAGAGAGAGAGAGAGAGAGGAGAGAGAGAGAGAGAGAGAGAGAGAGAGAGAGAGAGAGTATATGCGTGTGTGAAATCTCCCATAGGTTGAAAAAATGGACAACAGAAGAGTTGTAAATAGGGAAAACTGTAAAATAAAAAAGAAGATGAATGAGAAGTAAAAGGAATAATGGAGCGAGAGTAGCACATTTAGATTAAAATTATAAATAGCTTGGAAAGTAGAATTGAGATGAAAGGGAAATGACTGCAAATAGAAATAAAAAAAAAATTGAAATGAATTTCAAAAAGTATTGAGATTTGGATTTCCAAGAAGGAGGATAAGAGAAAAATGTTGGCTAAAAAGGTTAAAATGATTTTATGTTACTACTATCATGTACTCTGAAAGGCATGAAACATCAGATTGAAATTTCTATATAGTGGAGGATGTTTTCCTATGAAGGGGGATTTCCGTAACTGAATTCAGTTCTTGAGACTTATGACAAAAATTTTCTCATAGTCAGTGAAAATTAATACATCAGTAAAGAAGGTAGTAAGCTGATCTGTCTTGGAGAGTATGGGTAGAGATGACGACAAGAGGACAGTTGACTGAAAAAATGAGAACTTATGGTTAAGAGTGCGAGAATTTGGATCACACCTATCATAAAAAGAAATCTTGGATGATATCAGCCATATAGGAGTCTCATGAGTGAATGACTATGAGAAGGCTCTTGGGTTTCCGATTTGATAAGAACGGCGGAGGGATTGTGTGCTCCAAACGATACTGCTAACTTTCACAGGGTAATCAAATATATTGGCAAAGGAAAAGGAAAATGACTTCAAGGTAGATAGATAGATAGCTAGGGAAAGGAAAAGGAAAATGACTTTAAGTAACCTTTAATAGGAAGGAAACATTCTAGGAAATGCTGATTAAGTCCTCCTCCCCCCTCCCCAACATCTTAAGATTGTCAAGATGACACGGTAGTAGACATTTTACTTGATAGTTCAGGGTAAGGGCAGGATAATAATAAAACGTTAGAAGAAACTGTAATGATAAACGAATAGAAGGATGAGGATTAAAGGGTTTTTTCCGGACTTATCCGACCATAGGGATACTAATGAAAACGATGAGAAACCAAAAAATATACCCAAAGTAAGGTTACAGCACACAGATCCTGATTGGGTAGCAGGGAAAACAGTAGAATAAAATAAGTGTCAAAGCAGATAGAGTAGCAATTACAGAAACAACTAAAATATAATACATTCAATCCTACAGTCTTTCCAGAGCTTAAAATTAATAATAAAGAGGCGATCTGAGAGGCATGGAAGAGAAAGCTCAGCTTCTTAGAGATAACTATCAGGTTGAAGAAATTATCATTGCTATAGGAAGTGATGTGAAGGAGCTTATTGTGGGTCACATAAATATGGAGTTGGAAAGCATTATAATAGCCGTTGTCTATAGCCCGCTTAGGAAACAACGAAGACCTGAGGTCTATGAGGTAAGTACTATAGGTACATGGGAGAGAAAATGAGGGATAGTAATTAAGGGGGATTTTAATCATGGAATAATAGACTGGAATAATATTGATCTTCGTAGAGAGAAAGAACCATTTGGGGGAAAACAACATTTCTCTATCTGGTATCCACAGATAACCTATTGAATATAAGCTAGATTAAGTATGAGCCACCTCTTAGGAAAAGTCATCACTGTGCCTTGTTGATGGAATACATTATCGAAGGTATTTTGTCTGAGCGTAGGGTCGCTCAGGAAAAAAAAAACTATTCAGTAGGAGATTAATAGAGTTTTATACCGACTGATCCACTACAGAAGACAATAACCTGCATAGTATAGCACAGGCAGATAATGCAAGCACTTTTCCGTCAGTCTTTTTACATTAACCTATGTAATAGGTTCAGAATCAATCAACCTAGTACATAGGTTAATGTATAAAGACCGACGGGAAAATGCTTGCTTGATCTGAATTTGTTATATTATGGAGATATTTGTCTGTTGTAGGGGTTCAGTCGGCATGGTGGCATGAGTTCAAGTCCCTGAAGCTCTTAAAAGTTTATAATAGATAATAGTGACTGTTAATATCACGGCTTTATCGTGAATATATATATATATATATATATATATATATATATATATATATATATATATATATATATATATATATATATATATATATATATATATATATATATATAATATTTAAATACAGACATTAATATATGAGAAAATATGAATCATATCTCACCCCTGACCGGGAATCGAACCAAGGATAAATAATTTCTGTGCCAAGACACTGCCAACTAGACCATTGAAGGTCTAAAAGAAGGAGCAAACATTAAAGCTAACGGCTTTGCTTGGAATGAACGCATTCTTTCTGAATGACATTTTGTTCAATGAGGTTGGGAAGAAACCGTAATATGAACAAAGAGGCATCCAGAAAGAATGAGTTCATTCTTAGCAAAGCTGTTAGCTTTGAGCATTATTTCTTCTTTTAAACCTTTAGTGGTGTAGTTGGTAGCGCTTTGGCACAGTATTTATGAGTCCTAGGTTCGAATCCCAATCAGGATTAAAATATGATTCACACACACACACAAACACACATACACACATACATACGTGTATATATATATATATATATATATATATATATATATATATATATATATATATATATATATATATATATATATATATATATATATATATATATATATATATATATATATATATATATATATATATATGAATCATTATTTACCCCGACCGGGACTCGAACATAGGACTTATAATTACTAAGTCAAGGCGCTACCAACTACTCACCACAAAAGGTTAAAAGGAATCCAACCTTAAAACTTATATTTGCTATACTTAGGAATAAACGTATTCTATCTGAATGCCACTATGTTCATATTACAGATTCCCCAACCGCACTCGTGGCTTCATTTTCGCATTAAATTCAATTCCCAATCTCATTCGGGCTACACAATAATCAAAGAGGCACATTACATATGTGAAAACATGAATCATTTTTTACCCCGACTGGGACTCGAACCTAGGACTTATAATTACTAAGTCAAGGCGCTACCAACTACACACCACACAAGGTTAAAAGGAATCCAACCTTATAGCTTATATCTGCTATACTTAGGAATGAACGCATTCTATCTGAATGCCACTATGTTCATATTACAGGTTCCCCAACCTCACTCGTGGCTTCATTTTCGCATTTAATTCAATTCCCAATCTCATTCGAGCTATACAATAATCAAATAAGCACATTACATATGTGAAAACATGAATCATTTTCTACCCCGACTGGGACTCGAACCTAGGATTTATAATTACTAAGTCAAGGCGCTACCAACTGCGCACCACAGAAGTTAAAAGGAATCCAACCTTATAGCTTATACCTGCTATACATAGGAATGAATGCATTCTATATGAATGCCACTATGTTCATATCACAGATTCCCCAACCTCACTCGTGGCTTCATTTTCGCATTTAATTCAATTCTCAATCTCATTTGGGCTATGCAATAATCAAATAAGCACATTACATATGTGAAAACATGAATCATATTTTACCCCGATCAGGACTCGAACCTAGGACTTATAATTACTAAGTCAAGGCACTACCAACTACACACCACAGAAGATTAAAAATAATCCAACCTTATAGCTTATATCTGCTATACTTAGGAATGAACGCATTCTCTCTGAATGCCACTATGTTCATATTACAGGTTCCCCAACCTCACTCGTGGCTTCATTTTTGCATTTAATTCAATTCCCAATCTCATTCGGGCTAAACAATAATCAAATAAGCACATTACATATGTGAAAACATGAATCATTTTTTACCCCGACTGGGGCTCGAACCTAGGACTTATAATTACTAAGTCAAGGCGCTACCAACTGCGCACCACAGAAGTTAAAAGGAATCCAACCATAAAGCTTATATCTGCTATACTTAGGAATGAACGCATTTTATCTGAATGCCACAATGTTCAAATTACAGATTCCCCAACCTCACTCGTGGCTTCCTTTTCGCATTTAATTCAATTCCCAATCTCATTTGGGCTATACAATAATCAAATAAGCACATTACATATGTGAAAACATGAATAATTTTTTACCCCGACTGGGACTCGAACCTAGGACTTATAATTACTAAGTCTAGGCGCTACCAACTACACACCACAGAAGTTTAAAAGGAATCCAACCTTATACCTTATATCTGCTATGCTTAGGAATGAATGCATTCCATCTGAATGCCACTATGTTCATATTACAGGTTCCCAACCTCACTCGTGGCTTCATTTTTGCATTTAATTCAATTCCCAATCTCATTTGGGCTATACAATAATCATATAAGCACATTACATATGTGAAAACATGAATCATTTTTTACCCCGACAGGGGCTCGAACCTAGGACTTATAATTACTAAGTCAAGGCGCTACCAACTGCGCACCACAGAAGTTAAAAGGAATCCAACCATATAGCTTATATCTGCTATACTTAGGGATGAACGCATTCTATCTGAATGCCACTATGTTCATATTACATATTCCCCAACCTCACTCGTGGCTTCATTTTCGCAATTAATTCAATTCAAAATTTCATTCGGGCTATACAATAATCAAATAACACATTACATATGTGAAAACATGAATCATTTTTTTACCTCGACCGGGACTCGAACCTAGGACTTATAATTACTAAGTCAAGGCACTACCAACTTCACACCACAGAAGGTTAAAAGGAATCCAACCTTATAGCTTATATCTGCTATACTTAGGAATTAACGCATTCTATCTGAATGCCACTATGTTCATATTACAGATTCCCCAATCTCACTTGTGGCTTCATTTTCGCATTTAATTCAATTCCCAATCTCATTCGGGCTATACAATAATCAAATAAGCACATGACATATGTGAAAACATGAATAATTTTTTACCCCGACCGGGACTCGAAACTAGGACTTATAATTACTAAGTCAAGGCGCTACCAACTACACACCACAAAAGGTTAAAAGGAATCCAACCTTATAGCTTATATCTACTATAGTTAGGAATGAACACATTCTATCTGAATGCCACTATGTTCAAATTACAGATTCCCCAACCTCACTCGTGGCTTCATTTTCGCATTTACTTCAGTTCCCAATCTCATTCGGGCAACACAGTAATCAAATAAGCACATTACACATGTGAATACATGAATAATTTTTTACCCCGACCGGGACTCGAACCTAGAACTTATAATTACTAAGTCAAGGCGCTACCAACTACACACCACAGAAGGTTAAAAGGAATCCAGCCTTATAGCTTATATCAGCTATACTTAGCAGATATAAGCTATAATGTTGGATTCCTTTTAACTTTCTGTGGTGTGTAGTTGGTAGCGCCTTGACTTAGTAATTATAAGTCCTAGGTTCGAGTCCCGGTCGGGGTTAAAAATGATTCATGTTTTCACATATGTAATGTGCTTATTTGATTATTGTATAGCCCGAATGAGATTGGGAATTGAATTAAATGCGAAAATGAAGCCACTAGTGAGGTTGGGGAATCTGTAATATGAACATAGTGGCATTCAGATAGAATGCGTTCATACCTAAGTATAGCAGATATAAGCTATTAGGTTGGATTCCTTTTAAACTTCTGTGGTGTGTAGTTGGCAGCGCCTTGACTTAGTAATTATAAGTCCTAGGTTCGAGTCCAGGTCGGGGTAAAAAAGATATTCATGTTTTCACATATGTAATGTGCTTATTTGATTATTGCATAGCCCGAATGAGATTGGGAATTGAATTAAATGTGAAAAGGAAACCACGAGCGAGGTTGGGGAGTCTGTAATATGAACATAGTGGCGTTCAGCTAGAATGTTCATTCCTAAGTATAGCAGATTTAAGCTATAAGGTTGGATTCCTTTTAACCTTGTGTGGTGTGTAGTTGGTAGCGCCTTTACTTAGTAATTATAAGTCCTACGTTCGAGTCCCGGTCGTGGTAAAAAATGATTCATGTATTCACATATGTAATGTGCTTATTTGATTAGTATATATATATATATATATATATATATATATATATATATATATATATATATATATATATATATATATATATATATATATATATATATATATATATATCTCGGTTACCTTAACTCTCATCAATAGAAGCAGTACAAAATAAGTAGACATAGTGCCCGAGTCACTCAGAGACAGTGTAATAAGGCGTGTTGATTTAAATAATATTTTTATAGAGAAGGCATATGGTGATAAAAAGATGAAATACAGTTAAGATGTTTTTTTTTCTTAATTCTTGAGCAGCTTATTATAAGATGTAAACCAGATTCTTTTTCTTTTTAACTTAGGAGGATTATATATGAAATATTGAGAGACAGAGGTTGTGGCATAGAATTGAAAGACTTTTTTTGTAAGGAAATTTTTGTGTATTTTAGTTTTGCGTGTGTGCTTGTTCGTTTTTGCGTCTGCTACATTTAAAATAACAATGACAAAGTAAATGTAAATAAGTATCTTCTTCTTCCTTCGACCTTATTAATCCCACTGAACAGCAGGGTCAGCCGCTCGAGTCCACTTCCTCCACTTGTTCCTATCCCTTGCATCTCCCTCCTTCAATCCAACTTCAACCATATTCCTCCCCACCACGTCCATCCATCTGATCTGCTGGCACCCCACACTCCTTCTCCCTATCACTGGAATGTTCTTAGCTCTCCGGATTGGTTCCTCCTCCCCTCTTCTTACAACATGGCTATAATATCTCAGACGAGCTTCCCTAGCCTTCTTTATGACATTGCAAATTCCATACATTCTTCTTATATCTCGACTCTCCCTCCTCTCAAGTAATGATATTCCAGCAATCCATCTAACCATCCTCATTTCTGTTCTCTCCAATAGTCCTTCCTCTCTCCTCCTAAGTGACCAAGCCTCTGCCCCATATAGCAGTACAGGCCTGACCACTGTCTTGTATATCTTCATTCTGAGTATTAACGGCATTTTCATGTCTAAGATAACTCCAGTCACTTCTTTCCAATTACGCCATGCTTCCCTCACTCTCTGTCTCACTGCTTTCTCAGTACCTCCCTCCTCTCTTAATACTGATCCCAAGTAGATAAACTCACTTCTCTGACTTAGTACTGTACCATCTTCCATTTGGAGGTTTAACTCTTCCTGACCTCCTTTTCTACTAAGCATTAGCTCTGTATTTCCTGGGTTTACTTTCAATCCTTTCTTTTCGAGGGCCCTCTTCCATGCCAAAAACCTTTCTTGCAGTTCATCTTCTGTGTCTGCTATAATGACTAAATCATCGGCAAACATCAGTTCCCATAGCTCTTCATTATTTCTTAACTCTCTTGTCAAAGTGTCGATAACAACGAAGAACAAGAATGGATTCAGAGCTGATCCCTGATGGAAGCCGACCTCCACAGGGAATGCCTCAGTCTCCCTATACTTTGTCTGTACGGTGGTCCCTGCCCCCTCATACATCATCTTCACTATTCTTACTAACTTCTCTGGTACTCCTCTCCTTCTCAAGCACCAATACACCACTCTTCTCGGTACCCTATCATACGCCTTTTCAAGATCCACAAAACACATGTAAACTTTTCTGTTTCCTTCTAAACACTTTTCCAAACTGCTGTTCATGTATATCTATCAAGACTCTCAACCTTCCTTCTACTAATCTTTCTAATATCTTAAATACATGCTCCAAAAGCTTTATTTCCCTGTAGTTCCCACAATCTAACACGTCTCCTTTCTATTTATATATTTTAATCATGCAACTATCATTCCAGTCCCTTGGCATTTCCTCTATATCCCAGATCTTATCCAACAGTGTATGCACCCTTTCTTTCGTAGAATTCCCAAAGCTTTGATCATTTCTATTGTGACCTCTGACTTTCCTGCAGCATTATTAGATTTTCCTTTCTTTATAGCATTTTCTACTTCACTTTCACTGATGTTTGCTATCGGTCCTTCTACTGGAGGGACATTTTCTAGTTCTTCACAATCGTTTTCAATGTTTAAGAGATGTGAAAAATATTATTTTCCACTTTCTCTTGACTTCTCCTTCCTCTATTAGGATATTTCCATTTTCATATTTTATGATTCCTACTTCTCCTACTTCTGCCTGTTTTTTCTTCTCCATTCTGCAATTCTGTAAATCATCTTTTCTCCCTCTGGTGTTCCCATCATCTCATACCACTCTCTCTTTGCTTCTCCCTTTGCAATGGCTACCATTCTCTTTGCTACTGTCTATGTTCATCTGTACTCTTCCCTTGTTTGGTGGTTGTTATTTTCTTCCCAGGTTCTTCTGGTTATACTCTTCTCCTTCACAGCTGTTTGAATATCTTGATTCCACCACCATGTTTATTTTTCTTGCCGCTGCCTACCACTTGTCCTGCCACACACCTCTGCTGCTGCTGGAACCACAGTCTCCTTCATATCAACCCATATCCCTTCAGGTGACTCTGGCATTCCATTCACATATCTCTCTTCTTGTGCTCTTTCCACTTTATATCTGAACTCTCCTGCCTTCTCCCCATTCACCTTCTAAGTTTTAATCCTCCTATTCCTGGCTGGGTGATTTCTACACTTCACTAATTTCGACCTAAAATCTGCCACTACCAGTTTATGTTGACCTACGACAGATTCATTTGGCATAACTTTACAATCCATAATGATTTTCTTGTCCTCTTCCCTTACCAAAATATAATCAATTTGGGTTTCATTTTGTCCACTTTTGTATGTTACCAGATGACTTCTTTTTCCCAAACTGTGTATTCATTACGACCAGACTAGCTTCTGCTAATTCCAAAAATCTATCACCTTCCTGATTCCTTCTTCCAAACCCTCTTCCTCCATGTATTCCTTCATAGCCATCAGAACTCTCTCCTACATGGGCATTCATGTCCCCCGATAACACTACCAGTTCACTTCTTGGAACTCCTTCTATATATTCTTCTAGTTTCCCCCTGAACTCTGCCTTCTCCTCCTCAGCACACCCTTGTTGAGGAGCGTATGCTGAGATGATATATCATACTCTCTTATCCTTCACGAATTTTAAACCCATGAGCCTGTCACTGATACGCTGGAGTTCTATAACACTTTCTTGCAAATTTGGATGAAGAATAATTTTTACCCCATTTCTCTTTGTATCTTCACCAGTGTAGTAAACTTTATACCCCTCTCCCAGCTTTCTTGCATTTTTCCCCTTCCATTTAGTCTCTTGTATACATAAAATCATAATCTTCCTTCTCTGCATGACATCAACCAGCTCTCCTCCTTTTCCTGTGAGGCTGCCAACAATCCAATTTCCAATTCTCATGCTTCCTTTCTTTTTCCTTAATCCTCACTATCTTCTTTAGCCACAGTCGTGACCTCTGCGGTACCCTTTGCTCATTTCTCACTGCTGCCAGGGGAAACTGCAGCGCGTCGCTTATGGGGTACGCCCTAGCCCTATTGAATTCCACTGACTCGAGATTCATTATTTAGGTTTTGCCACTGTTTTCACGCTCGGTTGGCTAGACCTGGCAGTAACTCTCCCTATTTGCCCGGGCTTGAGACCAGCAGGAAGTTGGACTGGTTTGTCCACCACTAGCTGAGTTTAAATGTAAATAAGTATGTAAAGATATAAAGCAGTGTCATTAACAGTATCAATCGTAAATTATTATTATTATTATTATTATTATTATTATTATTATTATTATTATTATTATTATTATTATTATTATTATTATTATTATTATTATTATTATTATTATTATTATTGTTATTATTATTATTATTATTATTATTATTATTATTATTATTATTATTATTATTATTATTATTATTATTATTATTATTATTATTAACGTTGCTATAATTATATGAGTACTTTACATTGTTATTAATGAAGAATTCCAGACTGTAAGGTTTTAAAAATGTCAGTAAGCCTCCTTTTCTGTAATAAGTATGCAGCAGGAAATAAGAAGAAGAAGAAGAAGAAGAAGAAGAAGAAGAAGAAGAAGAAGAAGAAGAAGAAGAAGAAGAAGAAGAAGAAGAAGAAGAAGAAGAAGAAGAAGAAGAAGAAGAAGAAGAGAAAAAGGAAGAAAAAAGAAAAAGAAAATTAAAACGGAAAAGAAGGAAAAATTTAAAGAAAACGGAAAAGAAGTTAAAAAGGACAAGAAAAAGGAAAAGAAAAAAAAAACGGAAAGGAAGGAAAAAGGATAAGAAAAAGAAAAAGAAAAAGGAAAATCAAAAGAAAAAGAAAAAAGGAAAAGAAAAAGAAAAGAAAGAAAAAAAAATAAAAAATAAAAATAAAAAATAAAAATAAAAATAAAAATACAAAAGAAAAAGGAAAAGAACAGAAAAAGAAAAAGGAAATGGAAAAGGAAAAAAACGGAAGATAAAATGAAAGATTATCTCTTTCTCTTGTATATCTCTACCAAGGATCGGTCTCTAGCAAGGGTGGGTATGTATGTCATGCAAGTAAATGAATATATCCAAGTACTACTTCGACCACTAATATCTCTTACAGTGATAACCTACATATATATTTTATCGATACTGCAATTACTGATAAATAACAACCCTTCGCAATAACTATAGTACATTATAACTTCCTGTTATTTATCTGAGTAAGCTCTCGTCACTTCTCCCTGTGGCCCTCGTTTATGTATCCCTCTTTTAACTCGTTCAATTTACTATTGTATTAGATTTATTTTAACACGTCATGGAAAATGATAGAATACCCCTCTTGCAAAAGCTAATATCCCACAGCGGAGAGCAAAAGTCGAAACATTTCTGGGTACTGGAGAGAGAGAGAGAGAGAGAGAGAGAGAGAGAGAGAGAGAGAGAGAGAGAGAGAGAGAGAGAGAGAGAGAGAGAGAGGAGAGAGAGAGAGAGAGAGAGAGATTATCCAATCATAAAATTTGTTTCATTTACATTTTCCCATTTCCAAGTGTCAATCAAATTTTTGCTGGTAAGGGGTGGCAGGGGATAGAATGGACTAGATGATACAATACAGGTATGATTAGATCCACTCGAAAAATGAAGATTGAGGGTGTATTGAAAGTGCTTAGTCAACATCAATACAATATTTCCATTTAGAATTCTTATTTTTTTTCATTTTTATGTGTGTTGTATTTAGTCTTAAGCTGCCTAGCACACACACACACACACACACACATACACACGCACACACACACACACACACACACACACACACACACACACACACACACACACACACACACACACACACACACACACACACACACACACACACACACACATTTCAGAGATTTTCCAGACAAAGGGGAGATAAAGAAGACAATGACAGAATATCAGTGAATGGGGACTCATTAAGATTGTTATACACAAATGCTGATGGATTAGCTGGTAAGGCAGTAGAATTAAAAGATAGGATTCACGACAGTGAGGCAGATATAGTAGCAGTTACAGAGACTAAGTTGAAAGAGGACATAAACAGTGTCAAAGTTTTTCCTAATGGCTCCAGAATTTTAAGGGTTGAAAGATCTGGGAGGACTGGTGGAGGGATAGCACTGCTCATAAATGAAAGGATTCAGATTGAAGAAATAAATTTTGCAATAGAAAGTGAGTTCAAGAAATTTCTTGTTGCTCGCATAAATACTGGGTCAGAGAGCATTATATTAACTGTTGTATATGCCCCACCAAGGAACCACCATAGGCTAGAAGTTTTTGGGGAAAGTCATATAGGTACTAATGAAGTCATAAGCTCAGTTGTTAACATGGCACGGAAGAGAAAATGTAGGATTTTGATTATGGGAGATTTTAATCATAAAGAGATAGACTGAATAAATCTTGACCCACACAGTGGTGAGGACTCATTCTGGGCAAGATTCCTAGATTGCGTACAAGGGAATTTCCTACACCAACATGTACTGAAACCTACGAGGGCCAGGGGTGGGGATGAGCCATCACTACTTGATCTAGTATTCACAGATAACATGTTGGATATTAAAAAACTTGAGTATGAACCACCAATTGGAAAGAGTGACCACTGCGTGTTGTTGTTGGAGTATATCATTGAAGATGTTTTGCCTGAGAGTAGAGGCACTGAGGACATGAGGAGGAACTATCCGAAAGGAGATTACATCATAATGAATGAACTTTCTGCAGTTATTGACTGGAGGACCTTATTTTACAACAAATCTGTACAAGAAATGTTCGACATCTTTTGTGAGAAAAATGGGAAGATAGTAGATTGTTGCATACCTTTCACCAAAGTAGGTGCAATTCATGCCTGAGAGGAGTGGTTCGATAAGGAATGTAAAAGAGCTAAGGAGTGGAGAGACAAATGCTGGAAAAGGTATAGGAGGAGAAAAATCATAAATGCCTGGCAAACCTACAAAAGAGCAAAAAATGGTTACCTAAGTAAAAGAAGAGAGGCAGAGAGAGACTAAGAAAGGGACATCACCAGGAAGGCTAAAGAAAATCCCAACTTTTCCACAGTTTTTTCAGAGGAAAACTGAAGGTAAAAGAACAGGTTTTAAGGCTTAAGAGAGCTGATGGAAGCATCACTGATACGGATGAAGAGATCTGCAGAGAATTGGACAAGGAGTTTCAGTCAGTATTTACAGTAAAAAATACCCCACCCCCTCAGATTGCAGAGATAGAAGCTCATGAGCCAGTATTGGAGAACATCATCTTTTCAGCCACAGAGGTATGCAAAGCACTGATGGAGTTAGATGCCCATAAAGCGACAGGTCCTGATAATATATCCCCTCATGTACTTAAAAAATACGCAAACTCAATATCAGGGGCTCTAAGTATCATATTTAAAAAGTCATTGGAGTCGGGGGAGATTCCAAGATGCTGGAAACAAGCGAACGTGATACCTATCTTCAAAAAGAGAAGGAGGGATACGACTCTTCACAATAGACAAATTTCCTTGACCAGCATAGTTTGCAAAGTTATGGAGAAACTACTAAGGAAACAAATCTCTCTTCACTTGGAATCCTTCAACTCTTTGTCAGTGAGACAACATGGCTTCAGAGCAGGTAGAGCTACAGTAACAAACTTATCAGAATTTTATGATGAGGTAAGCCAAATCTTACAGGAAAGAGAGGGCTGGGTAGATTACACATTCCTAGACTTCCAGAAGGCATTTGACACTGTCCCACACAGGAGACTTATTAAGAAGCTGCAAGCAATGGCTAGAATAGGTGGAAATGTCTTGGAATGGAAAAAACTTACTTAGAAGGAAAGGAACAGAGGGTTAGAGTAAGACACTCAGTGTCTCAATGGAAACGAGCTAGTAGTGGAGTTCCACAGGGTTCAGGTTTAGGGCCACGTTTGTTCCTTGTATATGTAAATGACCTACCAGAGTCTGTAAATTCATTCATGAATATGTTTGCAGATGATGCAAAGATTGTGAAGAAAGTAAGAAACAAGAACAATGGTAGAGAACTTCAGGAGGATCTAAATAATCTGCATGAGTGGTCAGAAAAGTGGCTAATGAAATTCAATACTTCAAGATGTAAGGTAATGAAAATGGATACAAGTGCAAAAAGGCCCAAGCTTGACTACTCGGTGCAGGGGTACAACTTCAAGAGACAGAGAATGAAAGAGATCTAGGAGTAAACATACTGGTCGATTTGTCTCCAGAAATGCATATAAATGGCATAGTAAGGGCAGCATATGCTTTCTTTGCAAATGTAAAGGTAGCCCTCAGGCACATGGGCAGGGATATGTTCAGAAATATTTATGTAACCTATGTGAAGCCAAACCTTGAATATGCAGCCCCCTTCTGAATCCGCAGTTGGAAAAGCACATAGCTAAGCTTGAAAAAGTTCAAAAACATGCCACGAAACTGGTGCCAGAATTACACAATCCTAGTTATGAGGATAGGCTGAGGAAATTAGACTTATTATCAATAGAAGCTAGAAGATTGAGGGGAGATATGGTGACAGTCATTAAATTTCTTAATGGTTATGCTAGAGTGGATAGGGATCGATATTTTGATATGGCTGGCTCTAGAAGTAAAGGTCATAATTTGAAACATAGTAAGAAAACTTCTTTGCAGGATGTAAGGAAGTACCTTTTTAGTGTAAGAGTAGTTGAAGATTGGAATTCGCTAAGCGAGGAGGTAGTTAATGCTAACTCAAGCCATAGTTTAAAGGACAAGTATGATAAGTATCACTAAGTACAAAATGGAACCGACCAGGAGACGGGAAGATACGAGCTTTGGGCTCTTTCCCATAAGCACAATTACGTAATCACACACACACACACACACACACACACACACACACACATATATATATATATATATATATATATATATATATATATATATATATATATATATATATATATATATATATATATATATATATATATATATAAATGAAGGATTAATATGCATTTAAATGTTTAAAGCTTATATTTTTAAGAACACTGAAACATCTTTTTTTTAGCCACGAGTGAGGTTGGGGAATCTGTAATATGAACATAGTGGCATTCAGTTAGAATGCGTTCATTCCTAAGTATAGCAGATATAAGCTATAAGGTTGGATTCCTTTTAACCTTCTGTGGTGTAGTGGTAGCGCCTTGACTTAGTAATCATAAGTCCTAGGTTCGAGTCCCGGTCGTGGTAAAAAATGATTCATGTTTTCACATATGTAATGTGCTTAATAGGTTATTTCATGGCCCGAATGAGATTGGGAATTGAATTAAATGCTAAAATGAAGCCACGAGTGAGGTTGGGGAATCTGTAATATGAACATAGTGGCATTCAGTTAGAATGCGTTCATTCCTAAGTATAGCAGATATAAGCTATAAGGTTGGATTCCTTTTAACCTTCTGTGGTGTAGTGGTAGCGCCTTGACTTAGTAATCATAAGTCCTAGGTTCGAGTCCCAGTCGGGGTAAAAAATGATTCATGTTTTCACATATGTAATGTGCTTAATAGGTTATTTCATGGCCCGAATGAGATTGGGAATTGAATTAAATGCTAAAATGAAGCCACGAGTGAGGTTGGGGAATCTGTAATATGAACATAGTGTCATTCAGTTAGAATGCGTTCATTCCTAAATATAGCAGATATAAGCTATAAGGTTGGATTCCTTTTAACCTTCTGTGGTGTAGTGGTAGCGCCTTGACTTAGTAATCATAAGTCCTAGGTTCGAGTCCTGGTCGGGGTAAAAAATGATTCATGTTTTCACATATGTAATGTGCTTAATAGGTTATTTCATGGCCCGAATGAGATTGGGAATTGAATTAAATGCTAAAATGAAGCCACGAGTGAGGTTGGGGAATCTGTAATATGAACATAGTGGCATTCAGTTAGAATGCGTTCATTCCTAAGTATAGCAGATATAAGCTATAAGGTTGGATTCCTTTTAACCTTCTGTGTTGTAGTGGTAGCGCCTTGACTTAGTAATCATAAGTCCTAGGTTCGAGTCCCGGTCGGGGTAAAAAATGATTCATGTTTTCACATATGTAATGTGCTTAATAGGTTATATATATATATATATATATATATATATATATATATATATATATATATATATATATATATATATATATATATATATATATATATATATATATATATATTTATATATATATATTGTAATTTATGTTAGGTCTACAGCTAATGGCCCTCAGTACCCAGCATAGAGAGGTGCGAAGAATCTCCGGGAATCGTGTTGACTCCACTATTTGCTTGAGGGCAGGCACACCTGGTGGTAGTAATGGTTCTACCCCTAACCTTGCACCTCCCAATAGATCTGCTTCTTTCACTCTTCACTATTCTAACATTCGTGGGCTGAACTCTAATCTCTCGTCTGTGGAACAACACTTGGGCACTTTCCTCCCTAACCTCCAACCTCCTTTTTGAAACCCAGTGTCTACACATGTTTCCACTGACCCATTTCAAATCTCTAACTATAACCTGTATACTCGTTTTTGTTCCAAAAGTGGGGTATGTGCATACTGCAACACCAACACACCTACTGCGAGGCTCATGGGCCTTGAATCTCCCGACTTTGATGTTCTCTGGCTGAAAGTCTATCTCTCCACTACCACTATATTCCTTTGCTTCCGCTGCTGTACTCCAAACTCCACCGAGTTTGTGT
This sequence comes from Halocaridina rubra, assembly GCA_037179515.1. Classification (NCBI taxonomy): domain Eukaryota; kingdom Metazoa; phylum Arthropoda; class Malacostraca; order Decapoda; family Atyidae; genus Halocaridina; species Halocaridina rubra. Next base: position 192,194 of record JAXCGZ010007574.1, read on the forward strand.
CTTTCCTTGAATATCTGTCCTCGTGCCATGAGTCCTTGCTATCTTCTTACCCACATGCCGAAGTTCTCTACATTGGAAACTTCAACGTAAACCACAGTGAGTGGCTTCATTCTTCTCTGGGAGGAAGCGAGGCACTTGCTTTCAATATTGTTCACGATCTGGAGCAAATTATCAAACATCCTACTCGCGTTCCTGATCGTCATGAACATGCTGCAAACACTCTTGACCTAGTTTTTACTTCTAACCCTTCAAGGTACTCTTATTCTGTGATTTCCCCTCTTGGTAAATCTGACCTCTCTGTGATCTC
>JAXCGZ010007574.1:207500-212500 GCA_037179515.1 Halocaridina rubra
TATCCTCCCATTGGGTAGACGAAGTGTACTTATGCTTATTTTAATGAGTAAATATTTTGATTTTGTGCTTTGCAAATTTCATTTGTTTTATTTTGACATTTTACATTGTAATTTGTAATTAGATTAATTATCATGTAATAGCCATTTTTGATGGAATAAAGTTTTTGACTTTGACTTTGACTTTGACTCTCTCTCTCTCTCTCTCTCTCTCTCTCTCTCTCTCTCTCTCTCTCTCTCTCTCTCTCTCTCTCTCTCTCTCTCTCTCTCTCTCTCTCTCTCTCTCTCTCTCTCTCTCATTTTATTAAGGCGCTGATATGCATATGCATGTTTTCTTACTCGATCTCATGGCAGAAATAGTTCATCATTCGGACTGATATTTCCATTCGTGAATTTGATATGAAATAAACTATCTCATTTTCTTCAGAAGATGGTCACATGGAAACACACCCATGTACACAAAATATACGTACACACACGCAAATTCGGTTCGGTGAAAACAGGTTTTATTTGATAATGTAAGTTCTTATGCCCTCCGAAAATGGTTGCTTAGAGTAAGCGAGGAGAGAAAGCAAAATACACTCCAAACGAAAGAAGAAACGCCCACACACACACAAAATCACACCTAAGTATTTGGTGTGAGCATATGATATGTGAACAACGAGCACGTATGTATTAGTTAACTGATATTTTAAATATTTGCAATACTGCAATCAAGAAATCTCATAATGAATGCCAATAACTTGGGTCATATTTTACTAAATATTTGTATTACTATTATTATTGATATTATTATTATTATTATTATTATTATTATTATTATTATTATTATTATTATTATTATTATTATTATTATCATTATTATTATTATTATTATTATTATTATTATTATTATCATTATTATTAATATTTATTATTATTATTATTATTGTTATTATTATTATTATTATTATTATTATTATTATTATTATTATTATTATTTTTATTATTATTATTATTATTATTATTATTATTATTATTATTATAATAATAATAATAATAATAATAATAATAATAATTATTATTATTATTATTATTATTATTATTATTATTATTATTATTATTATTATTATTATTGTTATTATTATTATTATTATTATTATTATTATAATAATAATAATAATAATAATAATAATAATAATAATTATTATTATTATTATTATTATTATTATTATTATTATTATTATTATTATTATTATTATTATTATTATTATTATTATTATCATTATTATTATCATTATTTTTATTACTATCATAATTTTTTACTTCACGTAACATTTTGCCTGAGGACATCATGTTTGGCCCGTCAAATTCTTGACGCTTTTTTAAGTGTTTTTTTTTAAATACAAAAAACCTGTTCTCTCTCTCTCTCTCTCTCTCTCTCTCTCTCTCTCTCTCTCTCTCTCTCTCTCTCTCTCTCTCTCTCTCTCTCTCTCTCTCTCTCTCTCTCTCTCTCTTCCAGAGGGATAGCAACTGAGGTAGGAACTGCAAGTGTGAAACTATCGAAATAGGTAAAAGGAAAGTTTGGGTTAGATTGTGAACTGTCATTTACGGTTTGATAACATGCGGAGAATGTGCGCTAAAGATAATATTTATTATTATTTATTTTATGTATCAACATCAAAGATCAGTTTGCTATAGAGAGTAGGAAATTTGTAGCTGATTCCTTGATAATAAGCATTTTGTCTTGTTGTCCACGTCTTTGAGGATCATGTAACCAAGTTTTGAATAAACAAGTAGGTGACAGTAGTCAAGCTTGGGCCTTCTTGCACTTGTACCCATTCTCATTACCTTACATTTTGAAGTACTGAATTTCATTAGCCACTTTTCTGACCACTCATGCAGATTATTTAGATCCTCCTGAAGTTCTCTACCATTGTTCTCGTTTTTTACTTTCTTCACAATCTTTGCATCATCTGCAAACATATTCATGAATGAATTTACAGACTCTGGTAGGTCATTTACATATACAAGGAACAAAAGTGGCCCTAAAACTGAACCCTGTGGAACTCCACTACTAACTCTTCTCCATTCAGACACTGAGTGTCTTACTCTAACCCTCTGTTCCCTTCCTTCTAAGTAAGTTTTTATCCATTCCAAAACATTTCCACCTATTCTAGCCATTGATTGCAGCTTCCTAATAAGTCTCCCATGTGGAACAGTGTCAAACGCTTTCTGGAAGTCTGGGAATATGCAAACTGCCCAGCCCTCTCTTTCCTGTAAGATTTGGCTTACCTCATCATAAAATTCTAATAAGTTTGTTACTGTTGATCTACCTTCTCTGAAGCCATGTTGCCTCACTGACAAAAAGATGAAGGATTCCAAGTGAAGAGAGATATGTTTCCTTAGTAGTTTCTCCATAACTTTGCAAACTATGCTGGTCAAGGAATGTGTGTGATTACCTAATTGTGATTACCTAATTGTGTTTACGGGAAAGAGCCCAAAGCTCGTATCTTCCCGTCTCCTGATCGGTTCCATTTTTAGACTTAGTGATACTTATCATACCTGTCTTTAAAACTATGGATTGAGATAGCATTAACTACCTCCTCGCTTAGCGAATTCCAATTATCAACTACTCTTACACTGAAAAAGTATTTCCTTACATCCTGCAAAGAAGTTTTCTTACGAAGCTTCAAACTATGACCTCTAGTTCTAGAGCCAGCCATATCGAAATATCGATCCCTATCCACTCTATCATAACCATGAAGGAATTTAAAGACTGTCACCATATCCCCCCTTACTCTTCTAGCTTCGAGTGATGGCAAGTCTAATTCCCTCAGCCTCTCATCATAACCGAGATTGCGTATTTCTGGCACCAGTTTCGTGGCATGTCTTTGAACTTTTTCAAGCTTAGCTATGTGCTTTTTCAAGTGCGGATTCCAAAAGGGGGCTGCATATTCGAGTTTTGGCCTCACATAGGTTACATAAATATTTCTGAACATTTCCTTGTCCATGTGCCTGAAGGCTACCCTTACATTTGATAAGAATGCATATGCTGCCCTTACTACGCCATTTATATGTATTTCTGGAGACAAATCTGCCAGTATGCTTACTCCTAGATCTCTCTCATTTTCTGTCTCTTGAAGTTGTACTCCAGCCACCGAGTAGTCAAGCTTGGGCCTTCTTGCACTTGTACCCATTCTCATTACCTTACATTTTGAGGTATTGAATTTCATTAGCCACTTTTCTGACCACTCATGCAGATTATATAGATCCTCCTCAAGTTCTCTACCATTGTTCTCGTTTTTTACTTTCTTCACAATCTTTGCATCATCTGCAAACATATTCATGAATGAATTTACAGACTCTGGTAGGTCATTTACATATACAAGGAACAAAAGTGGCCCTAAAACTGAACCCTGTGGAACTCCACTACTAACTCTTCTCCATTCAGACACTGAGTGTCTTACTCTAACCCTCTGTTCCCTTCCTTCTAAGTAAGTTTTTATCCATTGCAAGACATTTCCACCTATTCTAGCCATTGATTGCAGCTTCCTAATAAGTCTCCCATGTGGAACAGTGTCAAACGCTTTCTGGAAGTCTAGGAATATGCAGTCTGCCCAGCCCTCTCTTTCCTGTAAGATTTGGCTTACCTCATCATAAAATTCTAATAAGTTTGTTACTGTTGATCTACCTTCTCTGAAGCCATGTTGCCTCACTGACAAAAAGTTGAAGGATTCCAAGTGAAGAGAGATATGTTTCCTTAGTAGTTTCTCCATAACTTTGCAAACTATGCTGGTCAAGGAAACTGGTCTATAGTTCAGAGCCGTATCCCTCCTTCCCTTTTTGAAGATAGGTATCACATTTGCTTGTTTCCAGCATCTTGGAATCTCCCCCGACTCCAGTGACTCCTTAAATATGATACTTAGTGCCACTGATATTGTGTTTGCGCATTTTTTAAGCACATGAGGGGATATGTCATCAGGACCTGTAGCTTTATGAACATCTAAATCCATCAGCGCTTTGCATACCTCTGTGGCTGTAAGGTTGATGTTCTCTAATACCGGCCCTTGAGCTTCTATCACTGCAATCTGAGGGGGTGGGGTATTTTCTTCTGTAAATACTGACTGAAACTCCTTGTTCAATTCTTTGCAGATCTCTTCGTCCGTCTCAGTGATGCTTCCATCCGCTCTCTTTAGCCTTAAAACCTGCTCTTTTACCTTCAGTTTTCCTCTGATAAAGCTGTGGAAAAGCTTAGGATTTTCTTTAGCCTTCCTGGTGATGTCCCTCTCATAATCTCTCTCTGCCTCTCTCCTTTTACTTAGGTAGTCATTTCTTGCTCTTTTGTAGGTTTGCCAGGCATTTATGTTTTTTCTCCTCCTATACCTTTTCCAGCATTTGTCTCTCCACTCCTTAGCTCTTTTACACCCATTATCGAACCATTTCTCTCTGGCATGAATTACACCTACTTTGGTGACAGGTATGCAGCAATCTACTATCTTCCCATATTTCTCACAAAAGATGTCATACATTTCTTGTACAGATTTGTTGTAAAATAAGGTTCTCCAGTCAATAACTGCAAAAAGCTCATTCATTTTGATGTAATCTCCTTTCGGATAGTTCCTCCTCATGTCCTCAGTGCCTCTACTCTCAGGAAGAATGTCTTCAATGATATACTCCATCAACAACACACAGTGGTCACTCTTTCCAATTGGTGGTTCATACTCAATATTTTCAATATCCAACACATTATCTGTGAACACCAGATCAAGTAGTGATGGCTCATCCCCACCCCTGGCTCTTGTTGGTTCCATTACATGTTGGTGTAGGAAATTCCCTTGTACGCAATCTAGGAATCTTGCCCCAAATGAGTCCTCACCACTGTGTGGGTCAAGATTTATCCAATCTATCTCTTTATGATTAAAGTCTCCCATAATCAAAATCCTACATTTTTTCTCCCGCGCCATGTTAACAACTGAGTTTATGACTTCAATCGTACCTATATGACTTTCCTCATAAATTTC
>JAXCGZ010007574.1:217500-220000 GCA_037179515.1 Halocaridina rubra
GCCTTGACTTAGTAATCATAAGTCCTAGGTTCGAGTCCCGGTCGGGGTAAAAAATAATTCATGTTTTCACATATGTAATGTGCTTAATAGGTTATTTCATGGCCCGAATGAGATTGGGAATTGAATTAAATGCTAAAATGAAGCCACGAGTGAGGTTGGGGAATCTGTAATATGAACATAGTGGCATTCAGTTAGAATGCGTTCATTCCTAAGTATAGCAGATATAAGCTATAAGGTTGGATTCCTTTTAACCTTCTGTGGTGTAGTGGTAGCGCCTTGACTTAGTAATCATAAGTCCTAGGTTCGAGTCCCGGTCGTGGTAAAAAATGATTCATGTTTTCACATATGTAATGTGCTTAATAGGTTATTTCATGGCCCGAATGAGATTGGGAATTGAATTAAATGCTAAAATGAAGCCACGAGTGAGGTTGGGGAATCTGTAATATGAACATAGTGGCATTCAGTTAGAATGCGTTCATTCCTAAGTATAGCAGATATAAGCTATAAGGTTGGATTCCTTTTAACCTTCTGTGGTGTAGTGGTAGCGCCTTGACTTAGTAATCATAAGTCCTAGGTTCGAGTCCCGGTCGGGGTAAAAAATGATTCATGTTTTCACATATGTAATGTGCTTAATAGGTTATTTCATGGCCCGAATGAGATTGGGAATTGAATTAAATGCTAAAATGAAGCCACGAGTGAGGTTGTTGAATCTGTAATATGAACATAGTGGCATTCAGTTAGAATGCGTTCATTCCTAAATATAGCAGATATAAGCTATAAGGTTGGATTCCTTTTAACCTTCTGTGGTGTAGTGGTAGCGCCTTGACTTAGTAATCATAAGTCCTAGGTTCGAGTCCCGGTCGGGGTAAAAAATGATTCATGTTTTCACATATGTAATGTGCTTAATAGGTTATTTCATGGCCCGAATGAGATTGGGAATTGAATTAAATGCTAAAATGAAGCCACGAGTGAGGTTGGGGAATCTGTAATATGAACATAGTGGCATTCAGTTAGAATGCGTTCATTCCTAAGTATAGCAGATATAAGGTATAAGGTTGGATTCCTTTTAACCTTCTGTGTTGTAGTGGTAGCGCCTTGACTTAGTAATCATAAGTCCTAGGTTCGAGTCCCGGTCGGGGTAAAAAATGATTCATGTTTTCACATATGTAATGTGCTTAATAGGTTATATATATATATATATATATATATATATATATATATATATATATATATATATATATATATATATATATATATATATATATATATATATATATTTATATATATATATTGTAATTTATGTTAGGTCTACAGCTAATGGCCCTCAGTACCCAGCATAGAGAGGTGCGAAGAATCTCCGGGAATCGTGTTGACTCCACTATTTGCTTGAGGGCAGGCACACCTGGTGGTAGTAATGGTTCTACCCCTAACCTTGCACCTCCCAATAGATCTGCTTCTTTCACTCTTCACTATTCTAACATTCGTGGGCTGAACTCTAATCTCTCGTCTGTGGAACAACACTTGGGCACTTTCCTCCCTAACCTCCAACCTCCTTTTTGAAACCCAGTGTCTACACATGTTTCCACTGACCCATTTCAAATCTCTAACTATAACCTGTATACTCGTTTTTGTTCCAAAAGTGGGGTATGTGCATACTGCAACACCAACACACCTACTGCGAGGCTCATGGGCCTTGAATCTCCCGACTTTGATGTTCTCTGGCTAAAAGTCTATCTCTCCACTACCACTATATTCCTTTGCTTCCGCTGCTGTACTCCAAACTCCACCGAGTTTGTGTCTTTCCTTGAATATCTGTCCTCGTGCCATGAGTCCTTGCTATCTTCTTACCCACATGCCGAAGTTCTCTACATTGGAAACTTCAACGTAAACCACAGTGAGTGGCTTCATTCTTCTCTGGGAGGAAGCGAGGCACTTGCTTTCAATATTGTTCACGATCTGGAGCAAATTATCAAACATCCTACTCGCGTTCCTGATCGTCATGAACATGCTGCAAACACTCTTGACCTAGTTTTTACTTCTAACCCTTCAAGGTACTCTTATTCTGTGATTTCCCCTCTTGGTAAATCTGACCTCTCTGTGATCTCAGTCTCTTCCATTTTTGCTCCCAGCACCACCAATCCCTCCTACTCAGCACCGCCTTTGGCACTTCGAGAGTACCCAACATGAAAATTTGAGTAACTTTCTCTTTGACTTCCCATGAGATGACTACTGCTTTCGGTCCCGCAACCCTGATCAGGTAGCACTAAAAGTTGCCGAGATCAGGACCGCGGGAATGGAGGCATACATCCCCTCTTCTACAAAAGCTTTCTCTCCCCCTAAACCTAAACCTGCTCCATGGCTATTCAGGCTAGGAATCGGGTTCACCGATCTTACCAAGCCTCTCCTTCCGATTTAACTCACTTTGCTTTTATTATAGCTAGGAATCACTGTACTGATCATATTCATAGGTCTAAGGCTTACTTTATAAGAAGGAAAGTTG
>JAXCGZ010007575.1:2500-5000 GCA_037179515.1 Halocaridina rubra
TATATATATATATATATATATATATATATATATATATATATATATATATATATATATATATATATATATATATATATATATATATATATATATATATATATATATATATATATATATATATATATATATATATATATATATATATATATATATATATATATATATATATATATATATATATATATATATATATAAATATATATATTTACATATATATATATATATATATATATATATATATATATATATATATATATATATATATATATATATATATATATATATATATATATATATATTTATATATATATATATATATATATATATATATATATATATATATATATATATATATATGTATGTATGTATGTATGTATGTATGTATGTATGTATGTATGTATGTATGTATGTATGTATGTATGTATGTATGTATGTATGTATGTATGTATGTATGTATATATATATATTATATATATATATATATATATATATATATATATATATATATATATATATATATATATATATATATATATATATATATATATATATATATATATATATATATATATTAGGTATATATATATATATATATATATATATATATATATATATATATATATATATATATATATATATATATATATATATATATATATATATCCAAGCAAGCACATTACATATGTGAAAACATGAATCATTTTTTACCCCGACCGGGACTCGAACCTAGGTCTTATAAATACTAAGTCAAGGCGCTACCAACTACACACCACAGAAGGTATAAAAGGAATCCAACCTTATAGCTTATATCTGCTATACTTAAGGATGAACGCATTCTATCTGAATGCCACTATGTTCACATTACACATTCCCCAACCTCACTCGTGGCTTCATTTTAGCATTTAATTCAATTCCCAATCTCATTCGGGTCATACAATAACCAAGCAAGCACATTACATATGTGAAAACATGAATCATTTTTTACCCCGACCGGGACTCGAACCTAGGTCTTATAAATACTAAGTCAAGGCGCTACCAACTACACACCACAGAAGGTATAAAAGGAATCCAACCTTATAGCTTATATCTGCTATACTTAGGGATGAACGCATTCTATCTGAATGCCACTATGTTCACATTACAATCATTCCCCAACCTCACTCGTGGCTTCATTTTAGCATTTAATTCAATTCCCAATCTCATTCGGGTCATACAATAACCAAGCAAGCACATTACATATGTGAAAACATGAATCATTTTTTACCCCGACCGGGACTCGAACCTAGGTCTTATAAATACTAAGTCAAGGCGCTACCAACTACACACTACAGAAGGTATAAAAGGAATCCAACCTTATAGCTTATATCTGCTATACTTAGGGATGAACGCATTCTATCTGAATGCCACTATGTTCACATTACAGATTCCCCAACCTCACTCGTGGCTTCATTTTAGCATTTAATTCAATACCCAATCTCATTCGGGTCATACAATAACCAAGCAAGCACATTACATATGTGAAAACATGAATCATTTTTTACCCCGACCGGGACTCGAACCTAGGTCTTATAAATACTAAGTCAAGGCGCTACCAACTACACACCACAGAAGGTATAAATGGAATCCAACCTTATAGCTTATATCTGCTATAATTGGGGATGAACGCATTCTATCTGAATGCCACTATGTTCACATTACACATTCCCCAACCTCACTCGTGGCTTCATTTTAGCATTTAATTCAATTCCCAATCTCATTCGGGTTATACAATAACCAAGCAAGCACATTACATATGTGAAAACATGAATCATTTTTTACCCCGACCGGGACTCGAACGTAGGTCTTATAAATACTAAGTCAAGGCGCTACCAACTACACACCACAGAAGGTATAAAAGGAATCCAACCTTATAGCTTATATCTGCTATACTTAGGGATGAACGCATTCTATCTGAATGCCACTTTGTTCACATTACACATTCCCCAACCTCACTCGTGGCTTCATTTTAGCATTTAATTCAATTCCCAATCTCATTCGGGTCATACAATAACCAAGCAAGCACATTACATATGTGAAAACATGAATCATTTTTTACCCCGACAGTTTGTGAGTATTCAAATAATAGCGCTTTCTTCATTATACTCAAAAGAAAGAGCTCTATTTTCGTAGCTTCCCTCATTTACGTCGGTTCTATTATGCTACTTACTCACATTTATCATATCCGTCCTTAAAATATTAAATGTTTTATCATGTACTGTGTCCTCATTTAGCGAACTGCAGTTTTCAACTATTCTAATCCTAAAATAGTACTTCCCTACATCCTGCAAGCCGTTGTCTAGCCAAGCTTCAAACTACGACTTCTAGTTCTAGACCCACCCATATCAAGACTTGGCTCCTTATCCATTCTGTCAAAACTATGATTCAATTTGGGAACCGTTTCCATATCCTCCATCTTTCTTCCAGCCCTGAGTGATGGTAAGTCTAACTTCATCAATCTTCC
>JAXCGZ010007575.1:20000-40000 GCA_037179515.1 Halocaridina rubra
AGGCTGCTGAAAAAGGTGATGAATGCGAGAGTTGATGGGAGAAATGCTAGAGGGAGGCCTAGCAAGCCTTAGCAAGCGAGCGTGCTAAGAATAGGAATGAGTGGCGAGCGATTGTGACGCGGCTCTGATGGGCATCTGCTGTTACCACGGGGCTGCATCTTACGGAGATACCCCTGTGGTAGGGGCAGTAGGAGGAGCTGGCAGTTGTGAAGCGACACAGGTTGTGGAAGAGCCGGGAGGATGGGTTGTGGCACTCCAGCAATGCCATCTGAACGGTCGCTAGCTCCCTCGTCATTGATCATAGAGCAAAGTAATCCCACTATTTGTTTTCCTTTCTTGATGTCGGCTACCCCCCAATTAAAGGGGGAAACAGCCAAGGAATATGTATGTATATATATATATATATATATATATATATATATATATATATATATATATATATATATATATATATATATATATATAATATATATATATATGCCGCTGAGGAAGGCTCAGGCAGACGGAGGGAGTGCCAGTGCAGTCTGTCTGCTGTGCACGCCCAAACGAAAAATGTGCCCTGTGGGGAGGGCACAATATCAAAGAATAGCCTCACCGTATTCCCTGCGTGTCGTAAAAGGCGACTAAAAGTGGACGGGGCGGGGGACTGGGAATCCCCCCCCCCTTGTACCAACCTCCTGTGAGACGTCAAAGAAGAAGGGGAGAAGAGGGGAGAATAACTTCTCCCCAAACTGTTTTCCTTTTTTGATGTCGGCTACCCCCCAATTAAAGGGGGAAACAGCCAAGGTATATATATATATATATATATATATATATATATATATATATATATATATATATATATATATATATATATATATATATATATATATATATATATATATATATATATATATATATATATATAAATATATATATATATATATATATATATATATATATATATATATATATATATATATATATATATATATATATATATATATATATATATATATATATATATATATATATATATATATATATATATATATATATATATATATATATATATATATATATATATATATATATATATATATATATATATATATATTATATATATATATATATATATATATATATATATATATATATATATATATATATATATATAGAGAGAGAGAGAGAGAGAGAGAGAGAGAGAGAGAGAGAGAGAGAGAGAGAGAGAGAGAGAGAGAGAGAGAGAGAGAGAGAGAGAGAGAGAGAGAGAGAGAGAGAGAGAGAGAGAGAGAGAGGACTTATAATTACTAAGTCAACTACACACCACAGAAGGTATAAAAGGAATCCAACGTTATAGCTTATATCTGCTATACTTAGAGATGAACGCATTCTATCTGAATGCCACTATGTTCATATTGGGGAATCTGTGGTGTGTAGTTGGTCGCGCCTTGACTTAGTAATTATAAGTCCTAGGATCGAGTCCTGGTCAAGGTAAAAAATTATTCACGTTTTCACATATGTAATGTGCTTGCTTGGTTATTGTATGACCCGAACGAGATTGGGAATTGAATTAAATGCTAAAATGAAGCCACGAGTGAGGTTGGGGAATCTGTAATATGAACATAGTGGCATTCAGATAGAATGCGTTCATCCCTAAGTATAGCAGATATAAGCTATAATGTTGGATTCCTTTTAACCTTCTGTGGTGTGTAGTTGGTAGCGCCTTGACTTAGTAATTATAAGTCCTAGGTTCGAGTCCCGGTCGGGGTAAAAAATAATTCAGGTTTCCACATATGTAATGTGCTTGCTTGGTTATTGTATGACCCAAATGAGATTGGGAAGTGAATTAAATGCTAAAATGAAGCCACGAGTGAGGTTGGGGAATCTCTAATATGAACTTAGTGGCATTCAGATAGAATGCGTTCATCCCTGAGTATAGCACATATAAGCCATAAGGTTAGATTCTTTTTAACTTTCTGTGGTGTGTAGTTGGCAGCGCCTTGACTTAGTAATTATAAGTCCTAGGTTCGAGTCCCGGTCGGGGTAAAAAATTATTCATGTTTTCACATATGTAATGTGCTTGCTTGGTTATTGTATGACCCGAATGAGATTGGGATTTGAATTAAATGCTGAAATGAAGCCACGAGTGTGGTTGGGGATTCTGTAATATGAAAATAGTGGCATTCAGATAGAATGCCTTCATCCCTAAGTATAGCAGATATAAGGTATAAGGTTGGATTCCTTTTATCCTTCTGTGGTGTGTAGTTGGTAGCGCCTTGACTTAGTAATAATAAGTCCTAGGTTCGTGTCCCAGTCGGGGTAAAAAATTATTAATGTTTTCACATATGTAATGTGCTTGCTTGGTTATTGTAAGACCCGAATGAGATTGGGAATTGAATTAAATGCTAAAATGAAGCCACGAGTGAGGTTGGGGAATCTGTAATATGAACATAGTGGCATTCAGATAGAATGCGTTCATCCCTAAGTATAGCAGATATAAGCTATAAGATTGGATTCCTTTTATCCTTCTGTGGTGTGTAGTTGGTAGCGCTTTGACTTAATAATTATAAGTCCTAGGTTCGAGTCCCAGTCGGGGTAAAATATTATTCATGTTTTCACATATGTAATGTGCTTGCTTGGTTATTGTATAACCCGAATGAGATTAGGAATAAAATTAAATGCTAAAATGAAGCCACGAGTGAGGTTGATGAATCTGTAATATGAACATAGTGGCATTCAGATAGAATGCGTTCATCCCTAAGTATAGCAGATATAAGCTATAAGGTTGGATTCCTTTTAACCTTCTGTGGCGTGTAGTTGGTAGCGCCTTGACTTAGTAATTATAAGTCCTAGGTTCGAGTCCCGGTCGGGGTAAAAAATTATTCAAGTTTTCACATATGTAATGTGCTTGCTTGGTTATTGTATGACCCGAATGAGATTGGGAATTGAATTAAATGCTAAAATGAAACCACGAGTGTGGTTGGGGAATCTGTAATATGAACATAGTGGCATTCAGATAGAATGCGTTCATCCCTAAGTATACCAGATATATGCTATTAGGTTGGATTCCTTTTAACTTTCTGTGGTGTGTAGTTGGTAGCGCCTTGACTTAGTAATTATTAGTCCTAGGTTCGAGTCCCAGTCGGGGTAAAAAATTATTCATGTTTTCACATATGTAATGTGCTTGCTTGGTTATTGTATGACCCGAATGAGATTGAGCATTGAATTAAATGCTAAAATGAAGCCATAAGTGAGGTTGGGGAATCTGTAATATGAGCAAAGTGGCATTCAGATAGGATGCGTTCTTCCCTAAGTATAGCAGATATAAGCTATAAGGTTGGATTCCTTTTAACCTTCTGTGTTGTGTAGTTGGTAGCGCCTTGACTTAGTAATTATAAGTCCTAGGTTCGAGTCCCAGTAAGGGTAAAAAATTATTCATGTTTTCGCATATGTAATGAGCTTGCTTGGTTATTGTATGACCCGAATGAGATTGGGAACTGAATTAAATGCTAAAATGAAGCCACGAGTGATGTTGGGGAATCTGTAATATGAACATAGTGGCATTCAGATAGAATGCGTTCATCCCTAAGTATAGCAGATATAAGCTATAAGGTTGGATTCCTTTTAACCTTCTGTGGTGTGTAGTTGGTAGCGCCTTGACTTAGTAATTATAAGTCCTATGTTCGAGTCCCGGTCGGGGTAAAAAATTATTCATGTTTTCACATATGTAATGTGCTTGCTTGGTTATTATATGACCCGAATGAGATTGGGAATTGAATTAAATGCTAAAATGAAGCCACGAGTGTGGTTGGGGATTCTGTAATATGAAAATAGTGGCATTCAGATAGAATGCCTTCATCCCCAAGTATAGCAGATATAAGCTATAAGGTTGGATTCCTTTTATCCTTCTGTGGTGTGTAGTTGGTAGCGCCTTGACTTAGTAATTTTAAGTCCTAGGTTCGAGTCCCAGTCGGGGTAAAAAATTATTCATGTTTTCACATATGTAATGTGCTTGCTTGGTTATTGTAAGACCCGAATGAGATTGGGAATTGAATTAAATGCTAAAATGAAGCCGCGAGTGAGGTTGGGGAATCTGTAATATAACCATAGTGGCATTCAGATAGAATGCGTTCATCCCTAAGTATAGCAGATATAAGCTATAAGATTGGATTCCTTTTATCCTTCTGTGGTGTGTAGTTGGTAGCGCTTTGACTTAATAATTATAAGTCCTAGGTTCGAGTCCCAGTCGGGGTAAAATATTATTCATGCTTTCACATATGTAATGTGCTTGCTTGTTTATTGTATAACCCGAATTAGATTGGGAATTAAATTAAATGCTAAAATGAAGCCACGAGTGAGGTTGGGGAATCTGTAATATGAACATAGTGGCATTCAGATAGAATGCGTTCATCCCTAAGTATAGCAGATATAAACTATAAGGTTGGATTCCTTTTAACCTTCTGTGGTGTGTAGTAGGTAGCGCCTTGACTTAGTAATTATAAGTCCTAGGTTCGAGTCCCGGTCGGGGTAAAAAATTATTCATGCTTTCACATACGTAATGTGCTTGTTTGGTTATTGTATGACCCAAACGAGATTTGGAATTGAATTAAATGATAAAATGAAGCCACGGGTGTAGTTGGGGAATCTGTAATATGAACATAGTGGCATTCAGATAGAATGCGTTCATCCCTAAGTATAGCAGATATAAGCTATAAGGTTGGATTCCTTTTAACCTTCTGTGTTGTGTAGTTGGTAGCGCCTTGACTTAGTAATTATAAGTTCTAGGTTCGAGTCCCAGTCGGGGTAAAAAATTATTCATGTTTTCACATATGTAATGTACTTGCTTGGTTATTGTATGACCCGAATGGGATTGGGAAATGAATTAAATACTAAAACGAAGCCACGAGTGATGTTGGGTAATCTGTAATATGAACATAGTGGCATTCAGATGGAATGCGTTCATCCCTAAGTATAGCAGATATAAGCTATTTTGTTGGATTCCTTTTAACCTTCTGTGGTGTGTAGTTGGTAGCGCCTTGACTTAGTAATTATAAGTCCTAGGTTCGAGTCCCGGTTGGGGTAAAAAATTATTAATGTTTTCACATATGTAATGTGCTTGCTTGGTTATTGTATGACCCAAACGCGATTGGGAATTGAATTAAATGCTAAAATGAAGCCACGGGTGTAGTTGGGGAATCTGTAATATGAACATAGTGGCATTCAGATAGAATGCATTCATCCCTAAGTATAGCAGATATAAGCTATAAGATTGGATTCCTTTTATCCTTCTGTGGTGTGTAGTTGGTAGCGCTTTGACTTAATAATTATAAGTCCTAGGTTCGAGTCCCAGTCGGGGTAAAATATTATTCATGTTTTCACATATGTAATGTGCTTGCTTGGTTATTGTATAACCCGAATGAGATTAGGAATAAAATTAAATGCTAAAATGAAGCCACGAGTGAGGTTGATGAATCTGTAATATGAACATAGTGGCATTCAGATAGAATGCGTTCATCCCTAAGTATAGCAGATATAAGCTATAAGGTTGGATTCCTTTTAACCTTCTGTGGCGTGTAGTTGGTAGCGCCTTGACTTAGTAATTATAAGTCCTAGGTTCGAGTCCCGGTCGGGGTAAAAAATTATTCATGTTTTCACATATGTATTGTGCTTGCTTAGTTATTGTATGACCCGAATGAGATTGGGAATTGAATTAAATGCTAAAATGAAGGCACGAGTGATGTTGAGGAATCTGTAATATGAACATAGTGGCCATCATATAGAATGCATTCACCCCTAAGTATAGCAGATATAAACTATAAGATTGGATTCCTTTTAAACTTCTGTGTTGTGTAGTTGGTAGCGCTTTGACTTAGTAATTATAAGTCCTAGGATCGAGTCCCAGTCGGGGTAAAATATTATTCATGTTTTCACAAATGTAATGTGCTTGCTTGGTTATTGTATGACCCGAATGAGATTGGGAATTAAATTAAATGCTGAAATGAAGCCACGAGTGAGGTTGGGGAATCTGTAATATGAACATAGTGGCATTCATATAGAATGCGTTCATCCCTAAGTATAGCAGATATAAGCTATAAGGTTGGATTCCTTTTAACCTTCTGTGGTGTGTAGTTGGTAGCGCCTTGACTTAGTAATTATAAGTCCTAGGTTCGAGTCCCGGTCGGGGTAAAAAATTATCCATGTTTTCACATATGTAATGTACTTGCTTGGTTATTGTATGACCCGAATGAGATTGGGAATTGAATTAAATGCTAAAATGAAGCCACGAGTGAGGTTAGGGAATCTGTAATATGAGCAAAGTGGCATTCAGATAGAATGCCTTCATCCCTAAGTATAGCAGATATAAGGTATAAGGTTGGATTCCTTTTATCCTTCTGTGGTGTGTAGTTGGTAGCGCCTTGACTTAGTAATAATAAGTCCTAGGTTCGTGTCCCAGTCGGGGTAAAAAATTATTAATGTTTTCACATATGTAATGTGCTTGCTTGGTTATTGTAAGACCCGAATGAGATTGGGAATTGAATTAAATGCTAAAATGAAGCCACGAGTGAGGTTGGGGAATCTGTAATATGAACATAGTGGCATTCAGATAGAATGCGTTCATCCCTAAGTATAGCAGATATAAGCTATAAGATTGGATTCCTTTTATCCTTCTGTGGTGTGTAGTTGGTAGCGCTTTGACTTAATAATTATAAGTCCTAGGTTCGAGTCCCAGTCGGGGTAAAATATTATTCATGTTTTCACATATGTAATGTGCTTGCTTGGTTATTGTATAACCCGAATGAGATTAGGAATAAAATTAAATGCTAAAATGAAGCCACGAGTGAGGTTGATGAATCTGTAATATGAACATAGTGGCATTCAGATAGAATGCGTTCATCCCTAAGTATAGCAGATATAAGCTATAAGGTTGGATTCCTTTTAACCTTCTGTGGCGTGTAGTTGGTAGCGCCTTGACTTAGTAATTATAAGTCCTAGGTTCGAGTCCCGGTCGGGGTAAAAAATTATTCAAGTTTTCACATATGTAATGTGCTTGCTTGGTTAATGTATGACCCGAATGAGATTGGAATTGAATTAAATGTTAAAATGAAACCACGAGTGTGGTTGGGGAATCTGTAATATGAACATAGTGGCATTCAGATAGAATGCGTTCATCCCTAAGTATACCAGATATATGCTATTAGGTTGGATTCCTTTTAACTTTCTGTGGTGTGTAGTTGGTAGCGCCTTGACTTAGTAATTATTATTCCTAGGTTCGAGTCCCAGTCGGGGTAAAAAATTATTTTAGTTTTCACATATGTAATGTGCTTGCTTGGTTATTGTATGACCCGAATGAGATTGAGCATTGAATTAAATGCTAAAATGAAGCCATAAGTGAGGTTGGGGAATCTGTAATATGAGCAAAGTGGCATTCAGATAGGATGCGTTCTTCCCTAAGTATAGCAGATATAAGCTATAAGGTTGGATTCCTTTTAACCTTCTGTGTTGTGTAGTTGGTAGCGCCTTGACTTAGTAATTATAAGTCCTAGGTTCGAGTCCCAGTAAGGGTAAAAAATTATTCATGTTTTCGCATATGTAATGAGCTTGCTTGGTTATTGTATGACCCGAATGAGATTGGGAACTGAATTAAATGCTAAAATGAAGCCACGAGTGATGTTGGGGAATCTGTAATATGAACATAGTGGCATTCAGATAGAATGCGTTCATCCCTAAGTATAGCAGATATAAGCTATAAGGTTGGATTCCTTTTAACCTTCTGTGGTGTGTAGTTGGTAGCGCCTTGACTTAGTAATTATAAGTCCTATGTTCGAGTCCCGGTCGGGGTAAAAAATTATTCATGTTTTCACATATGTAATGTGCTTGCTTGGTTATTATATGACCCGAATGAGATTGTTAATTGAATTAAATGCTAAAATGAAGCCACGAGTGTGGTTGGGGATTCTGTAATATGAAAATAGTGGCATTCAGATAGAATGCCTTCATCCCCAAGTATAGCAGATATAAGCTATAAGGTTGGATTCCTTTTATCCTTCTGTGGTGTGTAGTTGGTAGCGCCTTGACTTAGTAATTTTAAGTCCTAGGTTCGAGTCCCAGTCGGGGTAAAAAATTATTCATGTTTTCACATATGTAATGTGCTTGCTTGGTTATTGTAAGACCCGAATGAGATTGGGAATTGAATTAAATGCTAAAATGAAGCCGCGAGTGAGGTTGGGAATCTGTAATATAACCATAGTGGCATTCAGATAGAATGCGTTCATCCCTAAGTATAGCAGATATAAGCTATAAGATTGGATTCCTTTTATCCTTCTGTGGTGTGTAGTTGGTAGCGCTTTGACTTAATAATTATAAGTCCTAGGTTCGAGTCCCAGTCGGGGTAAAATATTATTCATGCTTTCACATATGTAATGTGCTTGCTTGTTTATTGTATAACCCGAATTAGATTGGGAATTAAATTAAATGCTAAAATGAAGCCACGAGTGAGGTTGGGGAATCTGTAATATGAACATAGTGGCATTCAGATAGAATGCGTTCATCCCTAAGTATAGCAGATATAAACTATAAGGTTGGATTCCTTTTAACCTTCTGTGGTGTGTAGTAGGTAGCGCCTTGACTTAGTAATTATAAGTCCTAGGTTCGAGTCCCGGTCGGGGTAAAAAATTATTCATGCTTTCACATACGTAATGTGCTTGTTTGGTTATTGTATGACCCAAACGAGATTTGGAATTGAATTAAATGATAAAATGAAGCCACGGGTGTAGTTGGGGAATCTGTAATATGAACATAGTGGCATTCAGATAGAATGCGTTCATCCCTAAGTATAGCAGATATAAGCTATAAGGTTGGATTCCTTTTAACCTTCTGTGTTGTGTAGTTGGTAGCGCCTTGACTTAGTAATTATAAGTTCTAGGTTCGAGTCCCAGTCGGGGTAAAAAATTATTCATGTTTTCACATATGTAATGTACTTGCTTGGTTATTGTATGACCCGAATGGGATTGGGAAATGAATTAAATACTAAAACGAAGCCACGAGTGATGTTGGGTAATCTGTAATATGAACATAGTGGCATTCAGATGGAATGCGTTCATCCCTAAGTATAGCAGATATAAGCTATTATGTTGGATTCCTTTTATCCTTCTGTGGTGTGTAGTTGGTAGCGCCTTGACTTAGTAATTATAAGTCCTAGGTTCGAGTCCCGGTTGGGGTAAAAAATTATTAATGTTTTCACATATGTAATGTGCTTGCTTCGTTATTGTATGACCCAAACGAGATTGGGAATTGAATTAAATGCTAAAATGAAGCCACGGGTGTAGTTGGGGAATCTGTAATATGAACATAGTGGCATTCAGATAGAATGCATTCATCCCTAAGTATAGCAGATATAAGCTATAAGGTTGGATTCTTTTTAACCTTCTGTGGTGTGTAGTTGGTAGCGCCTTGACTTAGTAATTATAAGTTCTGGGTTCGAGTCCCGGTCGGGGTAAAAAATTATTCATGTTTTCACATATGTAATGTGCTTGCTTGGTAATTGTTTGACCCGAATGAGATTGGGATTTGAATTAAATGCTGAAATGAAGCCACGAGTGTGGTTGGGGATTCTGTAATATGAAAATAGTGGCATTCAGATAGAATGCCTTCATCCCTAAGTATAGCAGATATAAGGTATAAGGTTGGATTCCTTTTATCCTTCTGTGGTGTGTAGTTGGTAGCGCCTTGACTTAGTAATTATAAGACCTAGGTTCGTGTCCCAGTCGGGGTAAAAAATTATTCATGTTTTCACATATGTAATGTGCTTGCTTGGTTATTGTAAGACCCGAATGAGATTGGGAATTGAATTAAATGCTAAAATGAAGCCACGAGTGAGGTTGGGGAATCTGTAATATGAACATAGTGGCATTCAGATAGAATGCGTTCATCCCTAAGTATAGCAGATATAAGCTATAAGATTGCATTCCTTTTATCCTTCTGTGGTGCGTAGTTGGTAGCGCTTTGACTTAATAATTATAAGTCCTAGGTTCGAGTCCCAGTCGGGGAAAAATATTATTCATGTTTTCACATATGTAATGTGCTTGCTTGGTTATTGTATAACCCGAATGAGATTGGGAATTAAATTAAATGCTAGAATGAAGCCACGAGTGAGTTTGATGAATCTGTAATATGAACATAGTGGCATTCAGATAGAATGCGTTCATCCCTAAGTATAGCAGATATAAGCTATAAGGTTGGATTCCTTTTAACCTTCTGTGGCGTGTAGTTGGTAGCGCCTTGACTTAGTAATTATAAGTCCTAGGTTCGAGTCCCGGTCGGGGTAAAAAATTATTCAAGTTTTCACATATGTAATGTGCTTGCTTGGTTATTGTATGACCCGAATGAGATTGGGAATTGAATTAAATGTTAAAACGAAGCCACGAGTGTGGTTGGGGAATCTGTAATATGAGCAAAGTGGCATTCAGATAGGATGCGTTCTTCCCTAAGTATAGCAGATATAAGCTATAAGGTTGGATTCCTTTTAACCTTCTGTGTTGTGTAGTTGGTAGAGCCTTGACTTAGTAATTATAAGTCCTAGGTTCGAGTCCCAGTCGGGGTAAAAAATTATTCATGTTTTCGCATATGTAATGAGCTTGCTTGGTTATTGTATGACCCGAATGAGATTGGGAACTGAATTAAATGCTAAAATGAAGCCACGAGT
This sequence comes from Halocaridina rubra, assembly GCA_037179515.1. NCBI lineage: Eukaryota > Metazoa > Arthropoda > Malacostraca > Decapoda > Atyidae > Halocaridina > Halocaridina rubra. Next base: position 30,685 of record JAXCGZ010007575.1, read on the forward strand.
GATGTTGGGGAATCTGTAATATGAACATAGTGGCATTCAGATAGAATGCGTTCATCCCTAAGTATAGCAGATATAAGCTATAAGGTTGGATTCCTTTTAACCTTCTGTGGTGTGTAGTTGGTAGCGCCTTGACTTAGTAATTATAAGTCCTATGTTCGAGTCCCGGTCGGGGTAAAAAATTATTCATGTTTTCACATATGTAATGTGCTTGCTTGGTTATTATATGACCCGAATGAGATTGGGAATTGAATTAAATGCTAAAATGAAGCCACGAGTGTGGTTGGGGATTCTGTAATATGAAAATAGTGGCATTCAGATAGAATGCCTTCATACCCAAGTATAGCAGATATAAGCTATAAGGTTGGATTCCTTTTATCCTTCTGTGGTGTGTAGTTGGTAGCGCCTTGACTTAGTAATTGTAAGTCCTAGGTTCGAGTCCCGGTCGGGGTAAAAAATTATTCATGTTTTCACATATGTAATGTGCTTGCTTGGTTATTGTAAGACCCGAATGAGATTGGGAATTGAATTAAATGCTAAAATGAAGCCACGAGTGAGGTTGGGGAATCTGTAATATGAACATAGTGGCATTCAGATAGAATGCGTTCATCCCTAAGTATAGCAGATATAAGCTATAAGATTGGATTCCTTTTATCCTTCTGTGGTGTGTAGTTGGTAGCGCTTTGACTTAATAATTATAAGTCCTAGGTTCGAGTCCTAGTCGGGGTAAAATATTATTCATGTTTTCACATATGTAATGTGCTTGCTTGTTTATTGTATAACCCGAATTAGATTGGGAATTAAAATAAATGCTAAAATGAAGCCACGAGTGAGGTTGGGGAATCTTTAATATGAACATAGTGGCATTCAGATAGAATGCGTTCATCCCTAAGTATAGCAGATATAAACTATAAGGTTGGATTCCTTTTGACCTTCTGTGGTGTGTAGTAGGTAGCGCCTTGACTTAGTAATTATAAGTCCTAGGTTCGAGTCCCGGTCGGGGTAAAAAATTATTCATGCTTTCACATACGTAATGTGCTTGCTTGGTTATTGTATGACCCAAACGAGATTTGGAATTGAATTAAATGATAAAATGAAGCCACGGATGTAGTTGGGGAATCTGTAATATGAACATAGTGGCATTCAGATAGAATGCGTTCATCCCTAAGTATAGCAGATATAAGCTATAAGGTTGGATTCCTTTTAACCTTCTGTGGTGTGTAGTTGGTAGCGCCTTGACTTAGTAATTATAAGTTCTAGGTTCGAGTCCCAGTCGGGGTAAAAAATTATTCATGTTTTCACATATGTAATGTACTTGCTTGGTTATTGTATGACCCGAATGGGATTGGGAAATGAATTAAATACTAAAACGAAGCCACGAGTGATGTTGGGTAATCTGTAATATGAACATAGTGGCATTCAGATGGAATGCGTTCATCCCTAAGTATAGCAGATATAAGCTATTTTGTTGGATTCCTTTTAACCTTCTGTGGTGTGTAGTTGGTAGCGCCTTGACTTAGTAATTATAAGTCCTAGGTTCGAGTCCCGGTTGGGGTAAAAAATTATTAATGTTTTCACATATGTAATGTGCTTGCTTGGTTATTGTATGACCCAAACGCGATTGGGAATTGAATTAAATGCTAAAATGAAGCCACGGGTGTAGTTGGGGAATCTGTAATATGAACATAGTGGCATTCAGATAGAATGCATTCATCCCTAAGTATAGCAGATATAAGCTATAAGGTTGGATTCCTTTTAACCTTCTGTGGTGTGTAGTTGGTAGCGCCTTGACTTAGTAATTATAAGTTCTAGGTTCGAGTCCCGGTCGGGGTAAAAAATTATTCGAATGTTTTCACATATGTATTGTGCTTGCTTAGTTATTGTATGACCCGAATGAGATTGGGAATTGAATTAAATGCTAAAATGAAGGCACGAGTGATGTTGAGGAATCTGTAATATGAACATAGTGGCCATCATATAGAATGCATTCACCCCTAAGTATAGCAGATATAAACTATAAGATTGGATTCCTTTTAAACTTCTGTGTTGTGTAGTTGGTAGCGCTTTGACTTAGTAATTATAAGTCCTAGGATCGAGTCCCAGTCGGGGTAAAATATTATTCATGTTTTCACAAATGTAATGTGCTTGCTTGGTTATTGTATGACCCGAATGAGATTGGGAATTAAATTAAATGCTGAAATGAAGCCACGAGTGAGGTTCGGGAATCTGTAATATGAACATAGTGGCATTCATATAGAATGCGTTCATCCCTAAGTATAGCAGATATAAGCTATAAGGTTGGATTCCTTTTAACCTTCTGTGGTGTGTAGTTGGTAGCGCCTTGACTTAGTAATTATAAGTCCTAGGTTCGAGTCCCGGTCGGGGTAAAAAATTATCCATGTTTTCACATATGTAATGTACTTGCTTGGTTATTGTATGACCCGAATGAGATTGGGAATTGAATTAAATGCTAAAATGAAGCCACGAGTGAGGTTGGGGAATCTGTAATATGAGCAAAGTGGCATTCAGATAGGATGCGTTCTTCCCTAAGTATAGCAGATATAAGCTATAAGGTTGGATTCCTTTAAACCTTCTGTGGTGTGTAGTTGGTAGCGCCTTGACTTAGTAATTATAAGTCCTAGGTTCGAGTCCCAGTCGGGGTAAAAAATTATTCATGTTTTCACATATGTAATGTGCTTGCTTGGTTATTGTATGACCCGAATGAGATTGGGAACTGAATTAAATGCTAAAATGAAGCCACGAGTGATGTTGGGTAATCTGTAATATGAACATAATGGCATTCAGATAGAATTCGTTCATCCCTAAGTATAGCAGATATAAGCTATAAGGTTGGATTCCTTTTAACCTTCTGTGGTGTTTAGTTGGTAGCGCCTTGACATAGTAATTATATATCCTAGGTTCGAGTCCCGGTTGGGGTAAAAAAATATTAATGTTTTCACATATGTAATGTACTTGCTTGGTTATTGTATGACCCGAATGAGATTGGGAAATGAATTAAATACTAAAACGAAGCCACGAGTGAGGTTGGGGAATCTGTAATATGAACATAGTGGCATTCAGATAGAATGCGTTTATCCTTATGTATAGCATATATAAGCTATAAGGTTGAATTCCTTTTAACCTTCTGTGGTGTGTAGTCGGTAGCGCCTTGACTTAGTAATTATAAGTCCTAGGTTCGAGTCCCTGTCGGGGTAAAAAATTATTCATGTTTTCACATATGTAATGTGCTTGCTTGGTTATTGTATGACCCGAATGAGATTGGGAATTGAATTAAATGCTAAAATGAAGCCACGAGTGAGGTTGGGGAATCTGTAATATAAACATAGTGGCATTCAGATAGAATGCGGTCATCCCTAAGTATAGCAGATATAAGCTATAAGGTTGGATTCCTTTTAACCTTCTGTGGTGTGTAGTTGGTAGCGCCTTGACTTAGTAATTGTAAGTCCTAGGTTCGAGTCCCAGTCGGGGTAAAAAATTATTCATGTTTTCACATATGTAATGTGCTTGCTTGGTTATTGTATGACCCGAATGAGATTGGGACTTGAATTAAATGCTAAAATGAAGCCACAAGTGAGGTTAGGGAATCTGTAATATGAACATAGTGGCATTCAGATAGAATGCGTTCATCCCTAAGTATAGCAGATATAAGCTATAATGTTGGATTCCTTTTAACCTTCTGTGGTGTGTAGTTGTTAGTGACTTGACTTAGTAATTATAAGTCATAGGTTCGAGTCCCAGTCGGGGTAAAAAATTATTCATGTTTTCACATATGTAATGTGCTTGCTTGGTTATTGTATGACCCGAATGAGATTGGGAATTGAATTAAATGCTAAAATGAAGCCACGAGTGAGTTGGGGAATCTGTAATATGAACATAGTGGCATTCAGATAGAATGAGATCATCCCTAAGTATAGCAGATATAAGCTATAAGGTTGGATTCCTTTTAACCTTCTGTGGTGTGTAGTTGGTAGTGCCATGACTTAGTAATTATAAGTCCTAGGTTCGAGTCCAGGTCGTGGTAAAAAATTGTTCATATATATATCATATATATATATATATATATATATATATATATATATATATATATATATATATATATATATATATATATATATATATATATATATATATATATATATATATATATATATATATATATATATATATATATATATATATATATATATATATATATAAGTATATAAAGAAATATATAAATAATAAATATGTAATTAAATAAATAATTAATTTTTTCCAATATTACTTGAAAAATACGACATACTTATATTTCCTAAACTGATATTTACTTACAGATTTTTTTTCTTGTTTGATAGCTTTTATATTCCTTGCTTGCTTGCGTGAGTTGTTTCGTTAGTGTTTAAATACTTATTCTTCATTCATGTATATTATTTTCTTTATTTATTTTCATGTAAAACTAATTAATTTATATCAATAAATCCATAATATTGCTTACCGAACATATAGTTTTTTATAAAAAAAAAAAAATTCATTCATAATCTTAATTTGCAGAGTTGCTACTTATTTATCAATGTATATTTATTATGTACTTTCCTATTTACATGTTGATATGTTTGCTAAATGATTTACTTATTTTTTTATCTATTTTTTAAGATCTATAGCATATCTGTATTTCGATTAAACCATATTATTGATAACTTAAATCATGCAAATCGGGTCGCCGAGAATAGCATGAGTAAAGAACAAAAGCTTTCACTCCGCCATTTTCATTGTTTGTAGAGAAAGTCTTTTTAAAAAGATTCATCTAACATCTTCCCTCGCCTCTGATCTCTCTTGTCTGCAGAAATAAGGTACCGAAATACAGTCTGTTAACATCTTAAGAAAATACAAACGGGATATAGTCACAAAAGACAAAAGAAACAAGCACATACATACACACATACTCACCCGCGCGCGCACACACAATAAACTTCTCTCTCCCTAAACAAAGAGTAAATAAGTTCCAAACAAATTATGTTTTCTCTGTTTCTCTCTTTGAGCAACTCACCTTAAATCTTTCATCGGCAGAATAAGTGAGGATTCCTGCTGTCAAGATGTGAAGATCTCGCTTTCTCATCCAGGTTACCTGATAAACAATAGAACATTTGAGTAAAAACTGTGTAACAAATGAAAGAGAAAATAAAATGTATTTAATATTCATTGTATTTTTTTGTTGACAGTAACCTCAGCGTGAAAACTTGGTTACGAAATTGGAATTTAGAGTTTGCAAGGGAAAATATCAAAGAGATTTCGTTTTTTTTCATTTCCATTGACATCCTTTTTAACCTCTTACTGTACGGTTTAACTAACATTATTAGAGCGCCGCTCTTCATTTCGTAGCCTAGGAGCAGTTACTAGATGAGAATAGTTTTTTCACTAAGTCCTCTACTTGATGTTCAGTATCTCCCACAACATTTCCATAATTCAGTTTAGACCACTTTATATTTTAAGAAAATTAAAATAGAACCCACAATAAAATGAGAATCAGTATCCGTCTGAATAAAACAGTATCTCTTGATGCCCAGCTTTGCTTTACTGTAATGATTGGCTGCAATGATGTAGAATTGTTCTTTTCGGTACTTTTGGTATCACTGGTATATGAGACCTTAGTTAGCATGTCACTAGGTATTTCTGTCTGTTCAAAACCTAGATGCTGCTTATGTTCTTGGGGTTGTCAAATTCATTGGTAGGTAGTAACTCAAAATAACATTATCTTTATAGTTCTATAAATAAGCACACTAACAAGTTATTTCTAGTTAATATGAGGAAATACATCATTAAATGAGAAAATACAAACCGATTTATCACCAAGATTTGCCACAGAACAAGGCAGAAATGCCGAATCTCTCATTTTGGCCACAACAATGGAAGGAGTATTAAGAAAAGTGGGATGCTCAATTTCGGGAAGATCTGTGAGTTCTTTCCATTCGAGGAATGATGAGCGTCTTTTGGCTCTCACGATATCTAAAGAAAGAAAAAAAGGAAAATGGTATGAAAGAAATGGCATTAACGCGCGCTATTTCAATCTAGGAAATATTATTGGAAAATATATTTATGTATTTATTATGACTTTCATCAAAATAAATAAGAAAACACACAAGCTTTATACATATTTCGAGTTATATTTCCCAGAAGAACTATGGAACAAAATTTCATCTAAAAAAGAAAAAAAAAGGCAAATTAAAAAAACACAATTACTCGTCCATTTCGTATTTCAAGTTTCTACTTATAGTGAAGTGTGTCTATCTACGGTCTAGATTTCCATTTATTTTTCATGTTCAGTATATATATTTTTTTTTCAACAAAAAGTCGTCTTTCTATACTTATATATTAAGTCTTATAAAATATATGCATGAATATCAGTCCTCCTTACTGTCATACTCCCTTAACCTCTTTCACGAAATTGCCCAACCGTTAAAGTCAGTGTTAATTCCCGAGAGAAGGGGAATTTCTACAAATATGTGTCAAGCCCTTAAAACCTGAGTTATATCGAAGACTCCTCAGTCTCTAGATGCCTATAAGTAGAATTTTATATCTCTTCATGTTAGAAAAACAGTTTTCACTCTGTTTATTGATGGAGGTTATTATTATAATTATTATTTTTATTATTATTATTATTATTATTATTATTATTATTATTATTATTATTATTATTATTATTATTATTATTATATATTATTATTATTATTATTATTATTATTATTACTGGCCAAGAGATGTGGGGATATTGTGGCAGGAGAGATCCAACCAGAACCCTAGTAACTGGGTCTCTGAATGTGGGTGATTGTGGCGTAAATGAAAGAAAGAGGGGGTGGTATCCTCTCGAATAATAATGATTAAAATGAGGCTGGGATGCTAGGCTTGGGCGTTTGTGAGTACATATGGCCCTGGCAGTTAAAGAAGTGAGGAAGAAAGAGAAGAGATTTTGTTGTGATGAACAGGAGGGTGATGGGAAGAGTATTGGATGTAAATGTACTGAGAGGAACTAATGGAGGAATATCTGATCATTATTTAGTGGAAAGTAGAGTGAGAGTGGGAGAAAAGTGGAGAAAGAGTAGAAGCAAGAGAGGAAGAGAGGTGCTAAAAGTGAACGAATTGTATAAGAAAGAGAAACACTGTTAGTATAAGGCTATTGTGAGAAATGTGTGGAAAGTAATGAAAGAGAAAGTGGAGGAGGGAGTGAAAGAAGAATGGGCTTTTTCAAGGAGGAAGTTATGAAGTGTGCCGGAGCAGTGTGCGGAAGGAGACTGACTGGTGGAAGTAAAAGGAAAGGTAGTGATTGGTGGAATGAGCAGGTGAGTGCATTAGTGGCTGAAAAGAAGCTAGCTTATGAGGCATGGTTACGGGTAGGAAATGTAGAGATGCATGAAAGGCATTGTTCAATAAGGAAGTTAGCGAAGCACCTGGTGAGGGAGGCAAAGAAAGAAGCAGATGCAAGGTGGGGAAGATTCTTGCCTGAGAATTTTGAAAGGAATAAAAAAATGTTTTGGAAGAAAGTGAAGAGAGTGAGGAAAGGTGAATGTGGTAGGGGGAGAGGGTGAAAGGAGCAGATGGTCAATTGCTAATGGATGAAATAAAGGTGAGATAGAGATGGTCTGAGTATTTCAAAGACTTGCTAAGTGAGGAAGATGATAGTGAGGCAAAGATTATGGTTGTGTGAGACGAATGGAGAGTGACAATGTTAGGAGATGAGAATGATAGAGATATAACAAATGAGGAGGTATGTTTGGCATTGAGAGTAACAAAAGCAGGTAAAGCACCAGGAATAGATATGTGCCATGCAGAATGCTTGTCAAAAGGTAAGGAGGCAATAGTAGAATGGATGCTTAGAGAGTCCTAGTTGATTGGAGGAGTGCATGGGTAGTTACACTTTACAAAGGGAAGGAAGATAATTATGAGTGCAGTAGTTTTAGAGGAATTAGTTTGTTGAGTGTAGTTGGTGAATTATATGGATGTGTGTTAATTGAGAAAATTAGAAAAGGTACTGAGAGATTGATTGGGGAAGAATGGTGTGGGTTCAGGAGAGGAAAAGGATGTGTTGATCAAGTGTTTGCATTAAGACTAGTGGTTGGGAAGGTCTTGTAGAAAGGTAGAGACACTTTTTGGGTTTTTTCGACTTAGAGAAAGCGTATGACATGGTAGATAGAGAGGAATTGCAGAGGCTGTTGCGACTGTATGGAAAAAGTGAAGTTTGTTGAATGTGGTGAAAAGTTTTTGCATGAATAGTAGAGCATGCGTGAGAGTTGGGAATGGTATGAATGTTTGGTTTGAGGTGAATGTAGGGTTAGGTGATGGTTGTATAATGTTGCCATGGTTGTTTAATGTGTATATGGATAAAGTGGTAAGGGAAGTAATTGAAAGAGTATTAAAAAGAGGCTTGGAACTAGTTGGTAAGGATGGAAGGTTGGGGAAATTGAATCAGTTGCTATTTGCGGATGATACTGTACTGGTGGCTAATGCTGAGAATGAATTGAATAATTTGGTGACTGAGTTTGTTACGGTATGTGAAAGAAGGAAGTTGAGGTTGAATATTGGTAAAGGTAAAGCCATGAGATGCATGAGGAGTACAAATGTTGGCAGACTGAATGTAGGAGTGAATAGGAAGTTGCTTGAAGAAGTTTAGAGTTTTAAGTATCTGGGGTCGCATGTATCAAGGAGTGAACGAGTGGATGGAGAGGTAAAGCACAGAGTGAATGAGGCCAGTAAATATCTGGGTGGGTTGAAAAGTGTAATGAAAAATAGATATTTGGGAATTAATCCAGAGAGAAGGAGATATGAGGGTTTGATTGTGCCAACAGCATTGTATGGAGCAGAGACTTGGAATGCAAGAGATGATGAAAGGAACAAGTTGAATGTAATGGAGATGAGGTGTTTGAGAGGTATGATTGGTGTATTTTGAATAGAGTTAGAAATGAGGATGTCAGAAAGAGGACGGGTGTTGGAATGAAGAGAGTGTTGAGTTGGTTAGGACACATGGAAAGGATGAGTGATGAACGAATAGTGAAGAGAGTGCGGAGCGCAGAAGTGATTGGAGTTAGGTTAAGAGGGAGACCTAGAATGAGATGGATGGATGGCGTGAAAAGAGCACTGAATGAGCGTGAAATATCAGTGGAAGAGGGAAGAGTGTGTGCAGGAGACAGGAATGAGTGGAAGAAAATTGTGCATTGATGACGCAGCCCAAAGAGATTTATTGCACCACCTGGCTCAGTGAACTATGATGGACGGGTGTGAGGGGAGATGCCATGCGATGAAGCAGTGGGGGTACACCAGCTGCGGCTGT